>APFE030914731.1:0-134392 GCA_000404065.3 Pinus taeda | reverse complement strand
AAGCTTCAAACGGTGAGGTGTTTGTGGAAGAGTGCTTGGCACGGTTGTAAGCATGTTGTATGTAGTGCAAATGTTCATCCCAAAGCTTGGGATGCTTGCTGTAATATCCTCTCAAGAGGTGTACAATGGTTCTATTCACAACTTTGGTTTGTCCATCTGTTTGCGAATGGAAAGCAGTACTTTTCTTCAACTTTGTGTCCATCATCTCCCATAGGTTGGACCAAAAATTCCCCACAAATCTGGAATCCCTGTCACTAATAATGGAAGTAGGCAAACCAAAGTGAATCCATACATGATGAAAAAATAATTCAGCAGTTTGTTCAACAGTTATAGTTTTCTTATAAGGCATAAGTATACACATTTTGCTGAAACGATCAACTACTACATATAAATAATCATGCTACTTTCTAGATTTTGGCAAACCTCCTACAAAATCCATAGAGATGCTCTCCCATGGTATAGAAGGTAACGGTAAAGGAGCATACAAGCCAAGCTTCCTATTACTAGGCTTGCTGGTAGCACATAATGAACAACCTCTTATGAACCTTGAAACAAAATCTACCATGCGAGGCCAATAGCAATACCTCTGTAGATGTGCAACTGTTTTGCTTACACCAAAATGGCCAGCAATAAGAGAAGAATGAGCTTCTCTTTCAAAGATTCAAATGATTTTTTGCTGCTTGCCTCCCCATTGGAAAGCACGCTTCACACTTGTCACTGCATGCATAGAAGCTGCTATAGAAGAGAAGTTAGAGATAACTTCCTCCATTATTGAGCTGCACCCAAAAAAATCCTTACCCCTGTTATGGATTTGGGAGTAGACCACTTCACGATAGCCTCAATCTTAGTAGGATCAATCCTCAAAGTACCTCCTCCTACTATGTGTCTCAAATAAACCAAAGAAGTCTTTCCAAATTCACACTTTGACATTTTAAGAATTAACTGATTCTTCTTCAAAACATCAAGTACTTTCCTAACATGCATGATTACAACAAAGTAATCAACCCTTCAAGTTAATCACACATACATGTTTAAAATACAGGGAAATCATCATGATCCCTATGGTCATGCATATCATTCTCATGCATGCAGTTCATCTTTCAACTTTCTCTTCACTACCATCAAAAGTACAATATCCTTGATCACCTGTACATGTACTTTCAAAGCTGAAATGAATATAAGTTTTGCTGCGATAGAGTGAGTCTCATACTCATCTTTTACCTTCATGGCGAAGTTTTTATAACAACATAACAAAAACATGCATACATCCAAAGTTTCTATGTACAAAAAGGAGTATGTCTTACTATATCAAGAAGTTCATCCACTTCTTACCAAGCCACTTCAATGGCGATTTTTGCTGCAGCAACAGTTCTTCATGTGAATCTTCCACATCGATAATGGAATCCATAGATCCACTTGCGCCAATGTTTTTGTCCTCAAGCTGCATGTGCTTTGGACGACTTGTTGGATGCAAGGTCCAACAATGAGAAACATGATGTCCTTTTTTTTGACAAAATTTGCAACTTTCAAGCGCTTTCTGAGAAGGCTTTCCTTGCCTCATCTGCTTCATGTGTGCTTTCTTTTTCAACCACCATCTTGAAGCAACATGGTTGAATCCACCACAAAATGTGCAACAAAACTTTCTCTTTTGTTGCATAGAATGTCCATCCTTTTTGTCTTTGAGAAACGATGAACTAGTAGAGGAGACAACTTTCCTTTTCAGACTTTCATCACTGTGCTTGTCTTGAAAATTGTTTACATTTTCATGCTCGCCATAAGCGACATGTTTACCCTCTACTTGCTGCAATGATGGCTTAAAACAATGGCAATCATTCTTGAAACAGTTTTGGCATATATTCATTTGAGAACTTGGGATAAAGGTTCTTTTTAAATTTGCATTACACGCATTCAAAGATTTGAATTCTTCACCATTAAACTATTCATATCCAAGACCAACATTCTTGGGTCGCTCCACAACTGAAATAGGTTCAACCATGCCTTGTGCATGCTTTCCCAAACCTTTGCCTTCTTGATAGCCCATCTTAAACATTAATTTGGACCCCATACCTCTTGTATGTTTTTCAAAAGAACCAACACACTTTTCAATTGAGGAAATTGAAGACAAGTTTGAATGATTTACCTCATCCTCATGCAATTTCTTGGACAAAGCTTCTTGAGCTTGAAGGAGTTGTTTCTCCATGTCATGAAGTCTTTGGAGAATTATTTCCTTCTCATCCTTCATAGCCAACAATTGTGCATGAAGCTTAACACCTTCTCTTTGATCCTCAATGAGAATCTACACCATGTCCTTCACCTTTAGGAACTCATTCTTCATGTCATCATTGAAGAATTTTGTGAAGGGGAAACCTTCACTTGTGGAAGAAATTGACATATGTAAATGGTCAATTAAACAAAAGAAACTTCCCAATAAGAGTTCTCAAAGCTTTCAATCAAATGACAAGCTTTAACCAAATGTCAAACAAAAACCCCTTCTTATTCAAGCAACTTGGTGAGCATCAACACTTGCAAGACAGTTAGAAGATCTTTGCACAAAAACAATCAAAAGACAACTACACCAGAGATTGACTGAAAGAGCATTTATCTACTTTGCAATTGTATAACAAGAGCATTTCGAAGGCTTCTTGGCTCGTTTCAGGCTCTGTCTATAGCTTATTTGACTGCTTTTGATACAAAGAAACAACAACATAGCTCTGATACCAACTTGATCTGAATTTGAAACTACTTGAAAAAAGGTTTGCAAGGTATTCAATTCAGTATTAAACATGTTAAAAACATTCCCATGTCTTGCAGTGAAGAAACCAATGAAGTTTTCAGCTGTTCATGAACCATTCAAGCATAGCAGAAATATTTCCTTTGACTGTTTAACACATCAAAATGAATTTTTTCTGCAAAATAAATCAACCACATATGCAAAAGAAGTTGATGAAGCAGTTCACCCCTCCTGGGCTACGTCTGCTGGGTCCAAGGCTCCCAAATGGGTCAGTCCTCGTTTTGATTAAAGGCTCAAAATGGAATTACAACTGAATAGAAGTCTCTACAGGTGAAATAGACTGTAAAATCAGATTCAGAACACATGAATCCTTCAGGATTGACTACTGGTTCACCTCCAATGGATACCTGCAACCTGAAACAGTTCTCACAATACTGGGCCCTAGTGGCTCCTAGAACTTTCACGGCCCCAAAACCTATGTAAATGACCTCTGATGGAAAAAAAAAACAATGCCAATGGCTTCAGAACGTCCAAAATACCCAAAATAAAAAAAAAATTCGTCCAAAACCGACTTTCCTAGCCAAAATTATGGCCATTTAATGGAACTGCCAATTTCCCCTAAAAAAACTCCAGTTAACTAACTGTAGAGGCCAGTTAGGGCCGCCAAATATGGCGGGCCCGCCAATTTTGGCACCCTCCGCCAAATGTGCCACCAACTGAACTTAACTGCCCACCAAATCTGCATGTGATCACGTGTTTGGCTCGGCAGTTATCCTTGGAATTCGCGCCCGGCGGTTAGCTGCTAGCCCCCGTTTCCTAGGGTGTGGTCATATGGTGGCGGGGCTGGCCCTTAGGGGCTGGCCCCCCAAATTTTCCCGCTCTGCATCATTTACATTTTAAATAGAAAATGTACCGCTTATTTTTCAAACGTGCCTGGCGTGGCCTAATGCGTGTTCTTGGCATATGGTAGGTTGCGTGTTCAAATCACCAACACACCAAACTTTTGAAACACATACGCCCAACTTTGCTGACGTCACCTTGGTGCCACGTGGCGGCCTCCGGGCTTGCCACGTGGCAGCCTCTGATTGGTCCGTCTCCACAGAATATTCTGTGGAATATTCCAAAGAATATTCCATAGAATATTCACTTTTTAATTTTTTTTGAAAATTCAAATTTTAAAGGTCATTGGGCAATTTTTGTTTTTGCCATAACTTTCACATACGGTGACCATTTTTCGAACTGTTTGCGGCGCCGGAATCGGGAGGACGAGCTCTATTCGGTCGTTTAGGTTTGAGCTAATTTTGAGCACTTTCAATTTTGAGCATTTTTTCGACACTTGGTCCTGAGCTCCTGATCACACCTCCCAAATGAAAAGGCTTTTGGTCCCCAAAAGCTCACTGAAACTCTGAACTGAACTATACAGCACTTGAGGAACAGAAATATCCTCTTCCGTTCAGCCAAAAGAGCATACTGATGCCAAAATGTCTTGCCTTGCCAACTGTCGTCATGGTGACTTTTCGCTGCATAAGCCAAGTACTCGTCGAATCCCGACCAAGTTCTTTCACCAGACAAATCTAAAAATGCAGGAACCAGCAATGATGCTTGCTGATATATGAGCTGAAACCTTCCCCTGAACATGTGGACTTGCCAACTGTCACGATGCCCATCCATGGCACCTCTGCTTCAGAAGAAGAGCTGCCTCCCAAATTAGAAGGCTTTTACAAAGATGAAACACTTTATCATTTCTCCTCTTTACAATCTTGGAGATCAACTCTATGCTTGTCGTGGCTTTCCTTGTACTTTCCTTGACTTCTCTCAAGTTGTTCTTGAATTCGCTGATGTATTTGCTGAATTCTTTCAATGAATGAATGAGCTTTGTCAACATCACTATGTCCCTCAATGGCGACATCTTTCTCAAGAATGAAATCAAGAGGCGATTTTGGCAAGTAACCAAAACAAGCTTCAAACGGTGAGGTGTTTGTGGAAGAGTGCTTGGCACGGTTGTAAGCATGTTGTATGTAGTGCAAATGTTCATCCCAAAGCTTGGGATGCTTGCTGCAATATCCTCTCAAGAGGTGCACAATAGTTCTGTTCACAACTTCAGTTTGTCCATCTGTTTGCGGATGGAAAGTAGTACTCTTCTTCAACTTTGTGTCCATCATCTCCCATAGATTGGACCAAAAATTCCCCACAAATCTGGAATCCCTGTCACTAATAATGGAAGTAGGAAAACCAAAGTGAATCCATACATGATGAAAAAATAATTCAGCAATTTGTTCAGCAGTTATAGTTTTCTTACAAGGCATAAGTATACACAATTTGCTGAAACGATCAACTACTACATATAAATAATCATGCTGCTTTCTAGATTTTGGCAAACCTCCTACAAAATCCATAGAGATGCTCTCCCATGGTCTAGAAGGTACCAACAAAGGAGTATACAAGCCAAGCTTCCTATTACTAGGCTTGCTGGTAGCACATAATGAACAACCTCTTATGAACCTGGAAACAGAATCTACCATGCGAGGCCAATAGCAATACCTCTGTAGATGTGCAACTGTTTTTCTTACACCAAATGACCAGCAATAAGAGAACAATGAGCTTCTCTTTCAAAGATTCAAAAGCTTTTTGCTACTTGCCTCCCCATTGGAAAGCATGCTTCACACTTGTCACTGCATGCATAGGAGTTGCTATAGAAGAGAAGTTAGAGATGAATTTCCTCCAATATTGAGCTGCACCCAAAAAACTTCTTACCTCTGTTATGGATTTGGGAGTAGGCCACTTCACGATAGCCTCAATCTTAGCAGGATCAATCCTCAAAGCACCTCCTCCTACTATGTGTCCAAAATAAACCAAAGAAGTCTTTCCAAATTGACACTTTGACATTTTAAGAATTAACTGATTCTTCTTCAACATCAAGTACTTTCCTAACATGCATGATTAAAAACAAAGTAATCAACCCTTCAAGTTAATCACACATACATGTTTAAGATACCAGGAAATCATCATGATCCCTATGCTCATGCATATCATTCTCATGCATGCAGTTCATCTTTCAACTTTCTCTTAAGTACAATCAAAAGTACAATATCCTTGATCACCTGTACATGTACTTTCAAAGCTGAAATGAATATAACCTTTGCTGCGATAGAGTGAGTCTCATACTCATCTTTTACCGTCATGGAGAAATTTTTGCAACAACATAAAAAAACATGCATACATCCAAAGTTTGTATGTACCAAAAAGGAGTATGTCTTACTGTATCAAGAAGTCCATCCACTTCTTACCAAGCCACTTCAATGGCGATTTTTGTTGCAGCAGCAGTTCTTCATGTGAATCTTCCGCATCGATAATGGAATCCGTAGATCCACTTGTGCCAACATTTTTGTCCTCAAACTGCATGTGCTTTGGACGACTTGTTGGATGCAAGGTCCAACAATGAGAAACATGATGTCCCTTCTTTTGACAAAATTTGCAACTTTCAAGCACTTTCTGAGAAAGTTTTCTTTGCCTCATCTGCTTCATGTGTGCTTTCTTTCTCAACCAGCATCTTGAAGCAACATGGTTAAATCCACCACAAAATGTGCAACAAAACTTCCTCTTTTGCTGCATAGAATGTCCATCCTTTTTGTCTTTGAGAAACGATGAACTAGTAGAGGAGACAACTTTCCTTTTCAGACTTTCATCACTGTGCTTGTCTTGAAAATTGTTTACATTTGCATGCTCGCAATAAGCGACATGTTTACCCTCTACTTGCTGCAATGATGGCTTAAAACAATGGCAATCATTCTTAAAACAATTTTGGCATATATTCATTTGAGAACTTGGGATAAAGGTTCTTTTAAAATTTGCATCACATGCATTCAAAGATTTGAATTCTTCACCATTAAACTGTACATATCCAAGACCAACATTCTTGGGTCGCTCCACAACTGAAATAGGTTCAACCATGCCTTGTGCATGCTTGCCCAAACCTTTGCCTTCTTGATAGCCCATCTTAAACATTAATTTGGACCCAATACCTCTTGTATGTTTCTCAAAAGAACCAACACACTTTTCAGTTGAGGGAATTGAAGACAAGTTTGAATGATTTACCTCATCCTCATGCATTTTCTTGGACAAAGCTTCTTGAGCTTGAAGGAGTTGTTTCTCCATGTCATGCAGTCTTTGGAGAATTATTTCCTTCTCATCTTTCATAGCCAACAATTGTGCATGAAGCTTAACACTTTCTCTTTGATCCTCAATGAGAATCTGCACCATGTCCTTCACCTTTAGGAATTCATTCTTCATGTCATCATTGAAGAATTTTGTGAAGAAGGAAACTTCACTTGTGGAAGAATTTGACATTATGGAAATGGTCAATTAAACAAAAGAAACTTCCAAATAAGTGTTCTCAAAGCTTTCAATCAAATGACAAGCTTTATCCAATTGTCAAACAAAAACCCCTTCTTATTCAAGCAACCTGGTAAGCATCAAATAAAACAGTCAATCTCTCACACTGCTTTAACACCTTTTGCACAATCAAATGCTCAACCCGAGCTCTGATACCATCTGATCTGAAAATGGAATGTACTTGCTTAAGGGTGCAAGGTATCCATTTCCAATAATTTCAACTGTGAGCTAGACACTCCAAATGACCTCTAAAAATGTATAGACTTCTTATTTCTTATACAGATATAGACTGTAGGGGCATTCACCGGACATGTCACCTCTAAAAAGAGGATGAGTTACAGAGGTTACCTGGCCCTCTACAGGCTCTGCCTAAAGAAATAACAAAGTAAACACTTAGAAGTCTTTGACATACACATACTTGAAGTTTAAGGTCTTGCGGAATAAGACAAATAACTTTCTGTAGCTGAATAGGTGATTATGTGTGTATGCAAGTTATATTTATTTGTTGTTTAATACTTTATATCAGTTTTGTTTAGCATATCATCTTCATCAAATAAAGACATCAAAATGATAAAGCAGTTCACCCCCCCTCTGGGCTACATCTGCTGGACCAAACCTCTCCAACTAGGCTTGTCCTCTTGTATTAAAATTGCTACAAAGGCTAATACAAGAATATGGGTGTCTCCAAGGAAAGATTTGACTGTAAATACAGAATCAGAAGATAGGAATTAGCCAAACATGCTCTTTCCCAAACACTAAACAGTGAAATTTGTACCTTATACAGTACTTTCCCCAATTGGCCCTGGTGGCCCTTTAAAATTGCATGGAGAATTTCGAGGTGAAGATGACCTAAATTGGTTCTGAAACCTCTGCCATTAGACTCAAAAGGTCGAAAATAGCAGACATAGGCTTTTGAATCACCGAAAACGGATGAACATAGCCCCCAAACAGCTCCAACACTGAAATGGCCCTGGTGGCCCTGAAAGCTTCCCTGAAGCTAAACAGTGAGAAGAATGCCTCAGAAGGCAAAACGAGCTGTAGAAATGGATTCAGAAGGCTGGAAAAACTTCAGGATTGACCTTCGTTCCACATTCACTGGCTGCACAATTCCCAATGCAGCTCCCAAACTGATTTGGCCCTAGTGGCTCCTCGAACTTCCCCGAAGCTAAAACACCTGCAAATGACCTCAGATGGTTGTGAAACCTATGCCAATGGCTTCAGAGGGTCTAAGAGATCCAAAATAAAAATAAAAAAATTGTTCAAAATGGCCTTTCCTAGCCAAAGTTATGGCCATTTAATCCCAACTGCCAGTTTCCCTTGAAAAACTCCAGCTAACTGTAGTGGAGGTCCAGATAAGTCCGCCTAATATGGCGGGACCGCCCAAATTTGGCGCTCCGCCGCTAACTGCCCGCCGGTTCTGGGTAGTGGTCATATGGAGGCAGTCATGTGAATGGGGCTTGCCCTTGGGGGCTGGCCCGCTTTGGTTTCTGACCGAAACAAATTTAAACTTTATAAACTGTTCCCACCATGCTTATAGCAAATATGCCCCACGTAGTGGGTTGGTAAGGCGCTTCACTTACCCACTAGTGGTTGCAGGTTCAAACCACAAGTTGACCAAACCATTAAATTTTTAACGTATGCCCAAACCTTGCTTGCTGACGTCATCATGATGTCACCCTGGGCCACGTGGCGGCCTCCGGGCCTGCCACGTGGCAACTTTTGATTGGTTGTTCAGAAGGAATATTCATTGGAATATTCCCAAGAATATTCTAAAGAATATTCTACGGAATATTCTACAGAATATTCTTTTTTTAATTTTTTTTGAAAATTCAAAAATCAAGGGTCATTGGGAAATTTTGTTTTTGCCATAACTTTCACATACGGAGACCATTTTTCAAACCGTTTGTGGTGCCGGAATCAGGAGGACGAGCACTTTCTGTTCGTTTAGGTTCCAATCAGTTCTGAGAACTTTCATTTTTGACCATTTTACGACACTTGGTACTGAGCCCCTGATCACTACATGCCTTTGAACTGTTCCGAACTGTGTTACAATGAGGCACGAAGGCCTATTTATTGTTGAGAAACAATGGAAAACCCTTCATATTACAAAACCTAACCCTAGAAGATGAAACGCCAAATTGTGGGCCCCGTTTTGGGTAAATTGGTACATCAATTTCCCGGGGTCGTAGCTTTGGCATACGATCTCCGTTTGACGTGTATGATAGCTCATTAGAAAGATCTATCTGATAACTACCACTTTGGGAAGGGCAACATCGGTCCATGGACCCATGTTGCCCCCAGATTTCCCAAAACACGTCGTTTAGGGCCTCAAAACGGCTCCGGAAGTTCAGGACCCAAAAAAACTGCTAAAAAAGTAAATTGTGCTACAATTACGGAAATTGAAAAACTGAAAGAGACTGTTGCGAGGGTCCAAATGGGATAAGTGGGTGGCCACCAACATCCACCTGGATCACTCTCGCATCCAAGCTCTATTCCTTCCTCTCTCCCTTTCTCTCCTACCTCCCTTTGTCCGTCCCCCTTATCTCTTTGCCTTTGTCTCTCTCTCTCTCTCTCTATCTCTCTCTCTCTCTCCGCAATCCAACTTTTTCACTATCTCTCCTTCTCTACCCCTCTTCTCTCTATCTCTCCTTCTTTATCTCTCTATCTCACCCCCAAACATATACACTCTCTCTCCATCTCTCCTTTCCTCTCTCTCTCTCTCTCTCTCTCTCTCTCTCTCTCTCTCTCTCTCTCTCCACTGATCTCTCTCTATGTGATTCTTCTTTCCTTCCAACTCCATTTCTCTATCCCTCCCTCTCTCCTCCTGTCTCTCAAGTCATCTCTCATCATTTCTCTCTCTTCGTTTCTCTCCGTTTCTCTCACTCCCTTTATCTCTCCACCTCTATCATTCTGTCTTTGTTCTTCCCTCCCATATATATATCTAGAGTTAATATATATCATGATATAATAACATAATTATAATATAAAAATAATATTATATTAAATTTAATATTGTATTAATATTATGAAAATTTACATAAGCTTCTCTCATGAAAGTTTACCTTACAAATGAACCTCCATGCTCTTAAAACAGAGATCATGGACCAATCAGGTGTTAAGCCACGGACCAAGTGTCGATAATACAGAGGAGAGAATGAACCATTGGATCACTACATATCGTGACTGTCGGACTGTAAGTTACAAAAGTACATAGTAAAGAAACACACTTTACCTAACTCTACACTAGACCAAGTTATACTTAACTACTTCCTATGTGTCGGAATATCCTAACAATTAATATTAGATTTAATGATATTTTTTATATGGCATGATACCAAAATTTTCAAATATTACTACTTTAAAGTGGAAATATTTATATCTTTAGATATTTTAATATATCGATAGGATATGGTTTTACTTTTAAAGATTCATTTTACAAATATTTAATTAAAAGAAATATCAAAAGATTGTGGAGAAATAAATATATGATACTATATAATTGTATTACAATATAATTATCTTATTCGTTTAATAGTTATTTAAAGTGGTAATTTTTTTTGTTGAAGCTAAATTTATGATCCATTCAAATTCAAGGTATATGATAAAATATAATTGTATTACAATATAATTATCTTATTCATTTAATAATTATTTAAAGTGGTAAAAAAATTGTTGAAGGTAAATTTATGATCCATTCAAATTCAACGTATATGATAAAATATAATTGTATTACAACACAATTATCCTATTAGTTTAATAGTTATTTTATCATACACGATGAATTTGAATAAGTATATAAAACATTTAAATTAAATATTTTTATTTTTAGATTTTTAAAATTTTTTATTTTGGCCAACATGAGAAAATTTTCAACTTTGATGACGGATGGACATCGTTACACATCATACTGCGCTGTAGAATGCGCCTCTCGACACAATAATTATCCTTGTCAAAACAAGTCAATCTATTTGTTGAATCAAAAAAATTGGAAAGATCCAAGAACTACATGACTTCTTGTCGTCATGTGCAAAATCCATTAGTTTTTATTGATATATGAACAGATTTTTGTATTGTTTTTTCTCTGATTAATAAAATTTCATGTTTAAGGACAATCCATCAATAATTGATAGATTGGTAAAATGTACAAGCTATCGAAATTTTATTGGCACCCTCATTTACTCATCAAATTCCATCATATGCAGTCAATATTCTTTTTAAATTCACGTGGGCACCTAGAGAAAACCAATTGGTACCCTCAGTTAACAAATACGCTTACAAGTTCATCATATGCAGCCAATATATTTTTCAAATTCATGTGGGCACCTAGAGAAAATCACTAGAATACAACAAAAAGGGTACTCGAGTACATATAAGAAACACTATTCTATGCTTCTCTATAAGAAGAACTTTACACGTTGCATATTCAAATGTAGATTTTGTAGGTGATTAGGTTATTTAAATGTACATTGGTTCAACAACAATTTCTTGGAATTGTAAAAAACAAGAAACGATGGCAATTTCTTCAACAAAATTTGTAGTATGTAGTGTTTCTTGTGCATTAGTCTTCATTTTCTTTGGGGCATTTGATAAATAATTAGTGATGTCAAAATTAGTCAATTTTTTGGTTCAGAAAAATTGGAAGGAACAAAGAACTACATGACTTGGTGTTTCCATATGCAAAATATATTAGTCTTAACGATTTTTTGAAATATATTTGTAGTTTTTATTTATGATTAATAAAATTACTTGTCTAATGAAAATCTATCGACAGTTGATAGATTGGTAAACAATACAAGTTCTTGATAGTTGATTTGCAACCTCATTTACTTGACAAATCTCTTTCAAATTCATTATATGCAATCGACGTTTTCTCAATTTCATGCAAGCACCTATAGAAAGTCATTGGAATACAAAAAAAAGGGTCCTTAAGTCAAGTACATAAGTGAAAAAATATTTTATGCATTTCTAAAAGAACTTTACACATGTTGCATATTGAAATGCAAATTTTGTAGGTAATATTGATGAAAAAACATCAACATTGGGTTATTTAATGCACATGGGTCAATTACAATTTGTTGGAATTGTAAAATGTAAAAAGCAAGCAATAATGGAAAAATTTTCAATAGAAGAAAATAAATTTCATATTGGAAAACATCATTTTAAATCGTATGACTAGATAGACTTTTGCAAAATCTTGCTGCTATTTAAAAAGTACCAACTACATTATTCATTGATAATGAATGAGCAATCAAAATGGCCAAAAGTCTATTTTTTCATGATAAAACCAAGCATGTCAATATTAAGTATCACTTCATCAACAACATTATCAAATGAGAAAATTGTACATATGAAGATCAAACTTTAGACATTTTTACTAGAGGACTAAGAGAAATAAAATTCACCAAGTTTAAAGAAAAAGTTGTCATTTGTAAAAATAAACTTCATAAATAAAAGGGAGAACATTAACCTCATAATCCTAAAGTTTAACTAAATATTTAGTTATTTATTTAGATAGTCTTCATAGATTAAAAGGTATTTTAGTATAATAAAGTTAATTTTAAAAGCGTTGTATTTCCTAGAAAATAGATAGAGCCCGCCATTGCCATTATTATTGATTTTAAGGGACTATCATTTTGGCAAAGTGGTTCAACCCAAGCACCCCTTTTCTCATAAGGAAAAGAATCTAGTACCCTTTCTCATAAGGAAACAAAGTACCATATTTGTCACAAGGAAGCGACTTTTTGTCATGAGGAAGGAAAAGACACTAGTACCTTTTCTAAAAAGAAAAGTACCCTTTCGTCATAAAATACTTTTTGTCATGAGGAAGGAAAGACTCTAGTACCTGAGACTTTTTGTCATAATTGTTTTCATGAGGAAGGAAAATACTCTAATATCCCTTTCTCATAAGTCAAGACTCTTGCTTGTGTTGTTAGCTTCTTCTAACGTTTCCTTCAAACATGATAGCTTGTTAAATTTGCTTTTTATTTACAAAAGAAATGATTTTATTTTCTAAAAATTAACATTAATCCATGTTTTCTTATTGTTATGAGGAATAAGGAAAGGATTTTATTTTTGTTGTTAACTTTTCAATATATAATAATTACTTTGGTCACGAATTTCATACAACATGATGCCTTGTTTTTTATTGGGGAACATTTGATTTGTTTTTCTTTGGGAAAATTTGATTCATTTAAAAAAAAAAATTCAAGCCATGTTTTCTTTTTATTCATAAAATATTTCTATATAAAATCGATAGGTTCAAACACATAATTACTTTGGCCACAAATTTTATACAACATAATGCCTTATTTTTTTATTTGGGAACATTTATAAAATATTTCTATACAAAATTGATAGGTTCAAACACATAATTACTTTGGCCACAAATTTTATACAACATAATGCCTTATTTTTTATTGGGGAACATTTGATTTATTTTTGTTTGGGAAAATTTAATTTATTTAAAAAAAAAAATCAATCCATGTTTTCTTTTGATTCGTAAAATATTTTTATATAAAATTGATAGGTTCAAACACACTTTTAAATCTAGGTGCATATAAAATAGAATCTATGTAAAAATAAAGTGGAGTGTAACATAGAACATCTTTATCACAGTATCTCCTTGAAACACTCCAGTGATACCTTATCCACTAAGTCCCTTTAAACTATTAATGTCATTTTGGATTAATATTAGGTTTCCAATTTCCAAATCTGGCACGCTTACCAAATCTTCAAAACGGAGAAGACGAAAAACACCATTCACATGCAAATTCTATTTTTTTAGCATGGAGAAACCATTGAAGTTATCAACCCATTTTTTTGGAGAAGCTATTAAGACAATGTGAGGTTAATTTTTTTTGAGAGAAGCACGTTAAGGTATCCATCCAATTTTTTTGTTGAAGCAATTAAAGTTAAGACAATGTGAGATTTAAAGTTGCTCACCGTTAATATGCCTATGATTGACGAGTGAGGGCCAAACCAAACCAAACGATAATGATTTGGGATTAATGCCTAGGTTGATTTTAAGTAGCTAGGTTTTGTTATAACCTTATGCCATGGACATTTCAGTTTTAGCTGATCTTCTGCGTTTTTCATTATTAAATTGACTTGCTTGTTTTCTTGACTCTAGAATTATATGCTTATTAAATTAACATGCTTATTTTCTTAACTCTAGATTATATGCTTGCTGGTTGTGACAACAGTTTTTATATGCCATTCTTTTTACCGGGTATAAAATGCTTTGTACCCTTTTATCAAGTTAAGTCAGGAAATGAATTTGTATGTCAAGGTATAATATGCTTTGTACCCTTTTGTTGTTATGTCAGGAAATGAGTCCGGCACTTTAAAATTTTCGCATTCCAGGGTATCAAATGCTTCCTATTGTTTTACTCTAACATGAATGACTCTGCACATTGAAAATTTTGAATGATCGTATGCACAGATGGAAATATACAATAATGCATTATTAAAAGAATTTATGGTCATACAGAGCTGGAAACCTTATCATGGCTCATTGATATTAGGCTAAGAGATGTTTATGATGAAAGTTATGTATATCCTGCATATGATGAAAGGGATGTACACATACGCTACTCAAAGAAGAATGAATATATGGTCTCCAATGAACTGTAGTAGCTATTTCTGGTCTCTTTACAGAATGATTTTCTTATTTGGAGAGGAATAAGCCAAATATACATGTATCCAGCCGCTGTCGATTAAAATGTCCATGAAAAAGAATTCGTTCAAGCAGAATAGGATCGGACAATTATCATCAATTAAACGGTTGCTTCAATTCAAACCCTCCGATGATCATTCAAATGCAGCAGCTCTCTAGTAGACTCAACCATACAATTGAATAGAATACCAGAGCATTTAGGACAGTATGCAGTCACTCCCCTAAAATAAAAAGATCGAACATGACCTTATATGTTGGAAAGGATTTCATGCGAACCAATGCTTCTAGTGCATTACCCTCAAACCAGATAGCATATTTAAACTCACCCCATTGTAAAGTATTCTCACAAATAACATCATAACATCCCCATTGTAAAGTCTTCTCCACAAATAACATCATGACATTCAAAGGGATTCATAAAAAAACAAAACCCTAAAACAACAGAAAAACGCAAAATCTGCCAAGCCATTGTCATCTGCTAAGTCCAAGATTATCAAACAAAATTTATTAACTCAAATCATATTCAGTGGAAAGGGCCGTGAAGAGATCCCTTTATTTCCTAAATGGATAAACAATGAAGGAAGAAAACCGTGTAGCAGATAGATCATACTCTGGCACTCGTCCAGAAAAGAATAATCTCCACAAAACCAAAACCTGTAATGTCATATACATATCAAAAATATATATAACAGAGGATAATAAAAGCCGCCCTTCCTTTATCATAAAAAAGTGGATCAAGGAGCAACCGCAACGGATCTCAGTAAAATCGAGAGGCCAAGAAGGGGATGAATGAGGCCATGAGAATGACGATTAAAGAGGGAACCACGGCCATTGAAGCAGCACCTGCCTCCATTGTTGGACTGGGAGATGCTGCCGTCACCTCTGTTGCTGCAGCAGCTACTCCCGCTACCACCATTATCATAACAATGGCCAAAAGAGCCGCAAATGCGTAGTTGCCTGCCCCTGCCATTCTCGCTCACGCTCACAACGCACCTGTTACTGCTAATTGATGTGGAGAAGCCCAAACCCTAAGCGCAATTCCTGCCGAGCAAATGTGAATACGAAGTGTAAATCTCCCTGCTTGAGTTTCGGACACTCGACCAGAATGGACCGAGAAATGTGATATTACAAGATTTGCAAGGCAAAGGGTTGAGAGTGTCGCGTATTAATAATCGTCTGCGCAGTGGAGGACCAACGGACAAATCAGGCGTCATGGAAAAATAATAGAAAAAATATCTGCCAACGAAGCAAGCTCGGTATGTGTGATGATTAAAGGAAGGACCAGGAATAGTTACAGATGGAGTCCTCGTTCCCGAGGAATTATCGGAAGGTTAAAAGTGGTTGGAATTCGAGTAAAAAAAATTTAAAAAATTTGTAAAGGCAGTGTTTGAATAATATTTTTGATGGTGGAAATGAATTCACCACCATAAAAATGTACACTTAAAATTTTGAAGTTTAAACTTGGATTTACAAAAATCCTCGTCAGATTTTCTCTAAATATAATTAAAATTTCCATAACTTTTCAAACAACTCCAGCCCTGGTTACGCTACGCAGTTAGGGATAGCCACAGATCGGCAATGCATGGCCACGTGTAACCACTGTCTGAACCCAACGCCCGTAATACGCGGCAAACAAAATAATTTGGTGGCGGGCGGGCGGCCAGGCAAATGAAACAGGTAGGACACGGTCCCTCCTCCTTTTGTGAAAAGTACATTTTTTAATTTTTATTTTCTTTCGAAATTGGGTGAGAAACTATTAAAATTATAAATTTAAATTGGTTTTTGCGCTGTAAATGTTTTTAAAGGGTTTTTAGATTTATATTTTATATATAAATAACATAATATTAAAAATATATTATTTAATAACACAAGAGATACCATCAACATAAAAGGACTTTAGATTTTAGATTTAGACGCCTGGAATTGCTGCCCTAATCTAATTTAATCAACATAAATAGTCTGAACGTGGAGGCCATTCCCATAATTCTTCATAGGTCATCACCCTTAAAGTTAAAGTTGTATAACACACCCTTAAAAGTTAAAGCTGAGTACAACACAAACGGCCTCGTCTATCGAACGTGACCGGACGGTAAAAAAAAATAGGCTGAATTTGGCAATTTTAAAAACACTGGCCGGAGAGGTTTGAATCATGTTTTTATGGTGGAAATAGATTTATTACCATCAAAATCTTGAATCACACTTAAAACATTGAGGTTTGACAAGTATAATTTTGATTCACAAAAACTTATGCTAGATCTTGTCAAAATCGTACCAGAATTTCCATGATTTTCTAGGAAAACTTGAAGCCTCTTTAAACTATGGCTAACATAGTTACGTAAAGTACACATTTTGATTTCTTACTATGCAAGTGAACTCCTTGGCAAAATTCTCAATGAGTCCCATGGAAAATTTCAACCAATTTTTAGACCACGAATTTTAGGTTTATCTTTTATTTAAAAGTTTGAATATATATATATATATATATATATATATAATGTTATAGGATTATTTTATAAAAATTAGAAAATAGTTGGGGAGGCAAAAGCTAGAGGGGTTATCTTCCACCCCAATGAAGAAAGGGAGACTCAATTTACTTGGGGACTTAGGACCTATACAAATAACCAAGCTGAATATTTAACCCTGTGGCAACGATTGAAGATGGCCTTCTCTAGAGGACTTCAACGATTCCATGATAGTGATTCAGCAGGTGAACAAGATTAAAGATGTCAATGAGCAAACTTTCATTTCCATTCTACACAAAATCAAACTATTAATGGATGGATTTGAATTGATTGAACTTTATCATGTTAAGAGAAGTTATAACATGGTGGTTGACTCATTAGCCAACTGAGAAGTACATTTAGAACAAGGAGTTTTAAAGATTGATGAAGGGTTGCATTTCAAGGCAATTCCATGAGGATCACAATTAAATTTTTTCCTTCGACAATTATAAATATCTAATTGGGTATAAGGTGTCTGATCTCTTTGTACAATCTAGATAAGCATTATGATGGAAAAATATTAAGTCCCCTCGCATGGTAGCGTCTATGGTATATCATGGAGGAGTGTGCAATAGTGGACACCTTGGCAGTGATCGTCATGATTTGTTGGGCACAGGATATATGGATTAGTATTCTTCAGGATAATAAATCCTTTCAAATGTGGGAAACATTGGATCCTACGACTAAGATGCAGTCTGCATGTGTGAAATCTATGGTCTTTTTGGAGTTTGTTTCGGAGGGAAATCCTTCCATAATGGCTCCTAAATTCCCTAGTCAACTTGTATCTGTGAATCAAGGCGACATTAAAGATGAATGCAAAGGATTCACACTACGAAAGGTTAGCTTGTCGGTATATATAGAGCACCAACTCATATGTGAAAGAGTAGAGTCTAAGATAAGAGCCATTTTCCATCAAATATGGCATCAAATCTCGCATAGGTTTGTGAATATGGACTGTGACATCGGTCACGTTGAGGTAGAGCTCGACAATTAGCTAGTTCAATTGGTAGGTGCCCTAGAATTTTTTAGTGAATCGATCTCTCGACATACAGAGATGATTTTGTTAGAGTTGAGGGTCCAGTGTGAGCTTCCAACAAAGAGAAGGGACATCTTAGAGGTTAAAATGAATAGTTTGCACTTGGCTAATGAAGTGTTAAGTTTTCATGTGGGAAACGTGGCACATGCGGATGACGTTGATGATGAAGAGGTTCACTCTAGCATTGTTGAGGATAATTTGGAGTTGCACGAAAATTTTGAGTTGCATGAGGATAACAACCTTGGTTCTACTGATGGATATGAAGCAATCTCTCTCTAGCTCGAGCTTGAAGAACAAGGTGTCCAGTCTGTGCCAAACATGGAGGATATGTAGTGACTTCCCTAGTAGTTAATTTTTTATTTTTTATTTTTATTTATTTATTTATTTTATGCGATGTAAATTTATCATGTTTTTACGAGTCTTTTGGCGAATGTATGGAGAAAATTAGTTTAGAATAGTTATTATTAGTCTAGGAGTTAACTATGTCAAACTGTCATGGAGTTTTTGGACAACAAAAGTTGAAATTTTAGCATATGATGTATAAGGTTCTAGCCTTCAAACCAGGATGTTTTAATGCAATATATAGTCATTTTTGTATTAAAAAAAACAAATTGGAAAGATAGTTATTTTTATTTCAAATATGAGTTGTCTTAGATATCATTTTTTGGGATTCAACTGTGTTAACTAAGTCATTCATCTATGACCATTTCCATGAGAGGTAGTTGTAACTCACTAATTTCTTATGATTTTTGAATAGTCCTCATAGCACTCATTGCATTGGGTGATGCTCACAGGGGTGAAGAAATGGGATTGAAACTAGTGAAATTAATCACATAGCATCAATCATCACTTTCGAGGCTTGCACCCAATAACCAGGACTTCCCGAGAGGTCACCCATCCCAGATCAACTCTAGCTCAAGTGCGCTTAACAGTGGAGTTTTCCCCATAATCAAGCCCACTTAGCTTGCTACCCCATTTGCAAAACCTTAGCAAGTATTGTGCCTCATGAACCATTCAAGTACAGTTCCCTTCACTCCTTTGAATTTAAGTATAGGGTTTTTGCAATGCATTATATTAGATATTATTTTTTGGGTTGTCTTCTTCTTCTATGTTTTGGAGGTTTTGGCCTCACAAAATAATTTTTGGTAAAATATTGATTTTTTTTAAATGTATGTTTGAATGCATAAATGGATTCGACTCCCTAAAAAACCCCTGGGCAATTGGATTGTATAGATTTTATAGATCAAACTTGTGATTTTAGTGATTCCCTACGAGATTTCGAGAAATTTGACTGATAAATATATCTAGAAAACCTCCAATACTTAGAACAAATAGACTAGTGATTTCAAATATATATTTTGGTAAATTATTAAATAATGGTTAAGGGGTATAATTCCAATGGTTGGGAGGTAGGTTTTGCACTATTTCACCAAAATTCAAATTTTCAATAAGGCATTTAACTAGTTGTGATAAGGTTAGCAAGGTAGATGGCTGCTCCCCTCACTATTGTATCTCTAGATGTCTCATCTCTCACTAAGTTATTTGGAAAATGTAACTAGGTTTGGTTTTCATTAACGTATTTGAGTCATCATAAAATGTACTTGTTAAAAGAATAAAGAAAATAATTTTTATTATTGTATCAATGACTTATTAAAGCATGGGTTTCATGCTTGGGTCATCATTATATTAGTCAAAGTCCCCATTGTGGACTCCTAGGATTAATATTGAGTTTATAGAGTCATTATACATTCAAAGAGACCCTTCTTGGGCTTTTGAATCATGTAAAAAGGTTTACTATTGAATCAAATACAATTTATTTAACCTCCACACCAAGTCGGCCTAAGGACATCAATTTGACCTCACTTGGAGCCATTAAATAGAAGTAAATCAAATTCATTTGGAGCATATCATCTCAAGCTAGTTCGATATCCCTAAGGAAGTTGAAGAAGTGCAAAGTGGGCCTAAGGAAGAAAAGGGAAACGCAAGTTGGGTCAAGTCTAAGGAGAAGAAGAAAATCGAAATTTTTGAGCCTCTCTCTCTCTGTTTCATGCCCTAGTTTGGGAGATCGGAGTCTTCCAAGTTTTGTTGTTGTCTGATGTCGGAAGATGTTGCATAGTCAAAGTTGTTGGGAAGGAAGTGCTACTGGAAAGAGGTCGAAGATCTAGGAGGCTGACTTGATGTGGAGGGAAGGTTTGGCCTTTTCCTAGGGTGAAGAGTCTCAAAGAATACTATCGAAAGGAAGAGAATTTTTACTGGGTTTTCCCCTCAAGGGGGGTTTTTCCCTAGCATAGTGCCTACATCTTGTGTCTCTTGTTTTGTGATCTTCATACACACATAATATTGTAATTTCTTGATGAAAAGATAAGATAATAAAGAAGTAAAAGAATCCAACATAACTCAGAAGTAATTATCAAGAAAGGGGAATCAACCCCTAATCTATTTCCATTGATTCTCCAACAATAAGTTATTGGTATATTTGGCTTGCACTTTATTAGATATACTCTTCGAATATAGTGGTAGCCACTCCATCTATTTGATATCTTGCTCAATCCAAGTTGCTCTAATGAGTTATCAATTTTCCTCATTTAAGAAAAAATATTACAATTAATGGATATCTTGTTGTTATCTCAATGAAAAATATTTATTAATATTATTTTTCTTTGTTTCTTTTTTTAACCTCTTTCCACACGATTGAAGAAAGTGCCACAATGACTAAGTGTAAATAAAAGATCAAAAGGTTTTAATTGAGATGGATAAAATGAATGTCCTAGCGAGCCACTTTCATAAAAATTGTGCAAGCTATTACACTTCATCATGGCTCCTCCTCCTAAAAGGCATAAAAAAACATTGTCAAAATAACTAAAATTTTTAGCCTAAGTGGGGTCCATCGAAGAAATAAGGATTGTTTATATGACATAATTTCACAATTTCATATCAGCATATGGAGTTATATGGAGTTATATATTGTTATGCTTGTATATACATTTCATATATGGTTTAATTATTTTTATTATACTGACAGTACTCATAGATTCATGAAGTTGAAAGTTGCAACATTGTTATGGACATGCCTATAAAACAATTCAATGATCAGTGTTTGGTATAACAAAAATAATGAATACTTACAACTATATTTCACAATAAAAATATATTTATGAGTAGAGAGACAATGCAAAAAAGAATGTTTAAACATCCAAATGCCACAATATGTTGATTGGGGCATTATATATATATCTATATATATATATAATATATATATATATATAATATATATATATATATATATATATATATATATATATATATATATATATATATATATATATATATATATATAATATATTAAATATAATAACCTTAGCATAACATAAAATACTGTTGAAAAAATGTAGCAAGAAAGGCTCAATTGGCCTTTAGCCTTAGTCAAAATTGAGTAAATTGAATTTCCACATCAGCACGACAAAGTGGAGGAAACTAACTAGAGTGACATGGCTCTTGTCACCTCGTTAGCTCAACAAATTTCAGTTAGAGGACTTGGAGTTCAGTGATGCATGTGTGATTGTTAAATTTTAGTAATCCAGTTCAATTATTTTCAGTTGTACTCAGTTAACTAACCTCTATCTGTTGTTGGAATCAGATGAAGGTTTGTGGTGTAGTGGGATAACAGTCTAACTCAGATATCTAACAATTAACTGATCAATCAACCTAAAATAGTTAATGCATGTAAGGAATTTGAATTCCTCAACTGACGTGGAGATGACAAGGTAATGTAACATCAATTCTAAACTAGTTTTGAGTGTATAGGTTCAGTGATCAATCCTTGGGAATTACATAATCAATTTGGAGAAAATTCCTATATTTTAGGGGTTAATTTCCTTAGGAATTGTGCAAGGAAATGGGAGGATTTGTGAGAAAATAATTGGCAAAGTGTTGGCTAGAGTTTGTCATTGAGCAGAGAGAACTGTTATTCATTTGTAGGTTGAGCTTAGAGCTGGAGCTAGTAGTTGTAATAGTTTCTCTATTCATCTGATTAATGCAAAAAGGCTTGAGGGTTTTTTCCCAGTTGGGTTCCCCTAGAAATCATTGTGTATTTGTGGTTTTTCTTATTTCATGTCTATGCATGTTGGTCTAAATTGTGATTTTCATTCTATAGATCAATAGAGTATAATTGTGTCTCTTGTTTTCAGGTTGAAATATTGAGCAGTTGCAATTTCTATCAGAGCCCTAAAATCACATTAGAATTAGTGTTACGAACTTGTCTCTTAGAAATTTCAAAGTAACATCTTCAATGCAATAGTTTTTCTTCAGGATTAGGAGAATATCTTTCAATGGTATGAGATGGGAGTATGCCCTAGCAGGTAGCTCAAATTTCTAGCCTGGAAGGATCGAATGGAGGTGGTGCCTGATGAAAATGGTGTGTTATAATGTGTTAAAATTGATATTGAAAAACCTCCATAATTGGATGCACAACAGTTAACCCAGTGGAAGAAGGATGTTGGAAAGGCGAGAAGAATTATTTTGGAAGGTGTGAGGGACCATGTGGTGTCAAATCTCCATGACAAAGAGACACCATTTTTTATGTGTAAGACACTGAATGAGTTATTCAAAAATAGTAGTGACCATAGAAAATTGGCCCTGAAAGACAAACTTCAAAACATTAGGATGCAAAAAAATGACACTATTCCACAGTATCTCTCTAGGTATACACAAGTTCGAGATGAGCGTGGAGGGGTAAGGTTGAATGTAGTAGAAGATGACCTGGTGAGCCTAGCTCTTCTAGGCCTGCCAAAATCCTAGCACGACTACCAGGACTTTATGAATGGAAGAGAGAAATTACCAAATTGGGAAAGCTTATGCTCTGATTTGGTTCAAGAAGAGTTCAGGAGCAATAATTGAGATGGAACATTATCCAAAGATAAGGGTGAAGATAATGTTTCATAGGTGCAAGCTCATACCAGCACACAAGCACCCACTTGCATAAGGCTACAACCTTCTCTCGTTCTCCAGCACCCACTGGAAGGGAGCTCCAACCCCCTGATCAAATTTACCAACTACGACTAGAAGGAAGCTTTGACTTCCTCACTGAAGGCTCCAACCCTCAACACCTTTGTGGACCACATCTCACAATTTTCATATTGGATCCACCTGATACAAAACATCACAACTTGTAGGCCAATTTTCATCAAATTTTTAGACTAGACCCACTACCATCATTTAAGCCAAATACTAAATATCAAAACTGAAACTGATCACTACACAGGATCACTTAATCATTGAACCAAATGAATCAACCAATCAATGAATCAACTGAGACCCAAATCAATCAAATTCTTCTCAAAAACCTAGAGCAGTTAGATCACTATAACCAAAATGCCAATATTGAACCCAAACACTTCATCAACCAAATGAACCAACTAAAAATCTTGATCTAAAAAATGTCATAATATATACGCTACTTTACTTTAGCAAATTTGCATGTATACCCAACTTCCTTGAAGCATACCTACATACAGATCTCAAAAACATTGAATCCTGAAACTAAATCACAATCACTCTAAAACAAACATTGAGTTACACCCTGAGCCACTGAATTACTTTGAAATCATCACAGAACCATCACAAATCTTCAATCACATACAACTAGAAACATCATCACTCTTCAATCATCATTGTTAAGCCCATATCATCAAGTAAGACTTCAAGATAGATAGAAGAAACACAACAAGACTTATTAGACTGATCAGACATCTTATTCAACAAAACCTTAGCTTATATACACAATTTCCACAAAACATTTCTGCATGTATATGCACTTTTCAAGAATCAAACCTGCGTACAAATTTTTCCAAAGTGAAAAATTGACACGTGACTTACCAACATTAAATCCACGTATGTATGCGCATTTCAGGTTATCAAACTTGCGTATGAATATGTAATTATTGACTTATAGCTTCGCTGCACATCAGATCTTCAAAACAAACCCATCTCTCGACATACATAATAAAAAATGCGTCAGACATAAATATCATAGATCAAACCAATCCATTATCAATATAGTAATTTTAGATATATTGGATCTGATCCATCTAATTCTTGGATGCATTCTTAGTTTCAGATCAAAAAATTCATTAATAACCCATTACATGCACACTCACTTCATTACTTGCACACACAAATTCTTTGATATTAATCTCCTTATATAGCTTAGGCCTTATCAATACCACAAGTCAAATCCATAGTAATGTCAATGGTATTCTTAGACGAGATCAAATATCTGTTGTTGGGCTCAATACTATGGGCCAATACCATGTTAAAGACCCTTGGTATTTAGAATACCATGGTACGGAAACTGTACGCAACTTTTCTTCTTCATACCTGCGTGTGTATGTGGATTTGCTTCACAGAACCCACGTATACCTATCAAAACATCCCCTTCATCATTCCTTTATCTCTAAACATCTATTCCTTTGGCCAAACTCTCTGTCATATGTAGACACATCCTGTTTCCATCTTCATAAAGTAGGATTCAATCAAAATACAACTCATCAAGTAGGTTTCCATCAAGGACAACACATTAGTCATAATGCCAACAATCTCCCCCTTCGTACTCGATGGCAACTCAAGCACCAATTTACTCTCCCCCTTTGACATCAAGGGAAAAGGGCTAACCAATTTTGAATGAAGGCTTCTCTTTCCTTGTAGACATGAGTGTTGTAGATATGATTTGCTGAGAATGCATTCTGAGCACTAACCATGCTCCCCTGAGCACATGCTAAATTTTTTGAAGATATACAAAGAAGTACATGATTCTATGACTCAACTGAATATGAATTTTCCTATCACCAATGAATCATTCTTACATTGATTACCCAACACAGTGGGGTTACATGACTTGAATAGAATAGTTCATACATGGCTAAATTTTACAATGATTTATAACATCGGTCTTTACATGACCTTTACATCAAGAGACAGATATAGAATTTATAACCAAAACAAAATACCTCAATAATAGCACGATATTCATCAACAACTATCATACATGATATAGGATCTGCACGATAAGCATCTGCCAGTAGCAACCTGAACAACAACATGCACGTTTTCATCATCAATTTTCAAGAAAAGACATCATCAATCCTATGACCTAGTATGCAGCATAAGATTTTCCATAGGGATCTGCTATGAAATCATCCTCTTGACCTCATCAAGGCCAACTTTCTCTTTGCCTTAGTAGGAATAACCTCTATCAATGTTCATCAAAGCAACATATATTTTCATGCATCAACCAAGCATATGCCATGTCTCCAAGTATCATCCAGCAGATATAGCAGTAAAGTATCAATAACCATATCTTCACAAAACCATTTGCATCATATAAGGTACATATAGCTCGTATAAGCACCATAGGCGTCATCCATGATAAAAACATCATCATCAAATAATCATAGCAAGGTCTACATGTTCTTTCCACAAAAATCACCAACATATCATGCATGTTTTCTATCATTCCACATCTGATAAGCATCAACCATAATTAGCAACTCATGCATCATCATTCAAGAACTTCAGCAACATAAGCAACATCACCATTGATAAGCATCATTATGTACCAAGGAATTCTAAAGCAAACATAATGCCAGCAATGCATTATTAGAAGCATAGAAAATGCTCCCCCTGAACTTATGCATTAGGGAATTTTAGGTCTAAAATGGGCCTCCTAAGGAAATTATAAATCAATAGTGGAAATAATAAAATAAAATTAGACTACATCATCAAATTTTAGAGGGAAAAAAGCAAAAAACTATTTTTTTCAACAATATTTTCAACTTATCTTCCTATGGGTTTACTCAAATTTTAATAAACAACACTCGTTGGATGCAAAATTTGATTCCTTATCCAAGGGGTACCCATGTTGCATACTTTTGATGAAAATTGTTACATGAAAAATGAGAAATACATGAAAAATGTGATTGCATTCACATTTTTTCATGTATTTCTCGTTTTTCGTGTAGCAGGGTCCATCGAAAGTACGCAACATGGCTACTCCTTGGATGAGGAATCAAAGTTTTCATCCAACAAGTTCTCCAGCTTGAAATTTGAGTAAAACCTTAAGGATATAATTTGAAAATACGAGTTGGCCCATTTTAGACATCAAATTCCCCTAATGGCCAATTGTTTGCTGTCAGATCTAATCATATCATCTCATAAATCGGTAAGGACATAAAAGTATATTCATCGATCGATTATCCATTAAGGCATCAACAACTTATAAAATCCAAAGACACTTCTAAATAACATAAACAGACTGTAACTATAAATCATCAGAAGAAGAAAGCCACATAATAATTGTCTGAAGCATATCAGAGCATTTTCCTGAGTTTGTCCCACTGTTTCTTCATCATAGAAAAACATACATGACTGTTCAGATCATAACTTGCATATATATGCGACTTGTCTTCATTGGATCTGTGCACTGAAAGTAAAATATTAAAACTTCACAACTTCAGCTCCCCGAGAGCCAGTATTGTATGTACATGTTCACTGTTACTACACCAAATGCACTATCAGTAATATAAGCAACATGAATATCAAAATAATCATGGTAACCATCATCAAGAAAAAGCATGTATTGCTCCCACTTATATTACACATTATTGATCTTGAGGACCTGATAGTCATCTTCTTCCCTTATGAGGTCTTGTACCTCACATCACTTCTGCAGTCAATGCTAGAAGTATTCCTTTAAGAATAATGGACTGCAATGGGCACCACCTTCTTTTACTCTAAGTCTGAATCCTCCTCATATCTATGATAATTTAGTTCTTTAAGCACATATAATTTGTCTGCGTTTCTATATCCTCTAGATATGACCTTTCCAGATTCTTCATCTATAACTTTGCTTTTGGTTGATGTAAACACAATTACATTTCCTTTATCTTCCATTTGAACTACACTTAGAATATTTAGCTTTAGCCCTTGAAATAATAAAGTATCAGCTTCTCCTCAATGTTTGTTAATTCTGGATCTATCTTTTCCCAAAACTTTTGCTGGAGCATTATTTCCAAGAATAACCTTACCATATTGGTTTTCTCTAGAGACTCCATCTTACTCTTATATCTAGTCATGTGATGAGAGCATCCACTATCTATGTATTATTCATCTTATTTTCAAATGAGTAGAGAGCAAGATCACACCTTATATGTTCTTCTTGTTTCTTCTTATTATGAGAAATGTTCGTGGGTCCATCAATATTATTATTTACTTGCTTGCCATGTTATCTAAGGCCATCCATAGATTTGTTCCTGCATTATTTTTCCACATGCCCAAAGTTGTTAAAAGCATAACATATTATATGAGCAAAGGAGTCATGATATTTCTATTTCATATTCCTTCTATTGCAATCAATAGCTTTGTGACCAAATATATTGCAAGTAAAAAAATATCCCTTGAAGAAGCCTGAGTACCTGGAAGTTGATGATCTTTAGATGAAGTGTTTATTTGCTTGTGATTGAAATAGTCTACTTATGCAAGTAGTTGCAATGTGTCCATAATTATGACATATAAAACATTCAAAATTATTACTCAGAGCAGAGAATCGATTAACATTTCTATAGTTAGGAGTAAATGATTTTCTTTGAAGATTCACTTTCCTTGGTTGTTGATCAGGTTAACTTCTTATCTCTTTGTTGAGTATCTCAGGTTTTGAATTGTTACCCTTAGCTTGTGAACTAGATTCTCCTTCAACAGTTTCATGAAAACCAAGACCAGATTTGATGGGGGGATACCTTTGACTACTAAGAATATTATCCAAAATCTTAGTACGATATTGAAATCTCAAATGTTTATATTTTTCTTCTAATTTACCTTTTAGAATGTTTACCTCAACCTTCATTCTTTGATATTGTTTTTCTTTTTCTAGATATTTCTTCTTCATACCTTCTTCAACCCTTCTTCCTTCTTCTAATTGCTCCTTTAATTTGAGAATATCTTCTTTCAACCCATTTTCTTTTTTTTTTCAAATGCTTGAAGTAGTTCTTCATTCCGCTTATCTGATTTTTCAAAATCTTCTCTTAGAGAGACGATCCCAGCTTCAATACCTTCACAATATTGTTTAGATTCCATAACAACATTTACTGATTTAATATGATCCTTGTTATCATATTCCTGCAACTTATATTTAATATTAACAATCTTTTTCAAAGAAATATCAATGTTTGTTCTAAGATCAAAAATTGCTTCTAACCTATCTTCCTCTGAATTAGCAACTCCATCTGACATAACAAAGGTTGTTTCATTTTTTGACAGATTGTTATGGATAGGATTACCTACTAGTTCCCCTGATGAGGAATCTTCCTTTGGTATTTCTTCATGGATTTCTTATAGCTTGTCCCACACTTACTTTACAATTATATAATGTGTAACCTTGTCTAATGTTGAATCATGTATGTTACTAAAGATCTCACTCAAAGCCTTACTGTTCTTTTGCACTTCCTTATCTGATGGAGGAATCTTGGTGAAGCCATTACATACTAGATACCAAACATCAAGATTCATTAGATTAGATTTCATCTTTTATTTCCATTGTTCATAATTATCTTTGCTTAGCATAAGCACATTATCATTGTCTATTGTTTATTACTTGCCTTGATCTTCTGCTTCTATAGGCAACATTTTTGAATCTATTTTCTCTTTAGAGTGCTTACTTTCACTTTTACCCATGAGTGCAAGTTCAGTGGTTTCACTATCATTATTGCAAATCAAGGCAATGGATTGCAATTAGGACAAAATCCCACACCTGATGATTCTTTGTTAACTTCTTATTCATTCTTGATCAATAGAAAGCGAGGTGCTCCCAAACTTGAATATTTGCTGACATTTGTAACTATCACTGCATCTGATATATCACTATCACAGTTTTTTTAATTCCTTCTTCAAGCAATTTTCTTATTTCCCATCATCTTGACATATCTCCTTCAAGCAATCAAGCTTCTTATGAAGGACCTACTCTAATACCAATTGTTGGGAAAAATACTAAGGCGAGAGGGGGTGGGTTGGGTTGTTGTGTGGGGGGTGGAGCGCGGCCGGGGCGGGGGTTTGAATCAATATTTTAAAACTCACTTAAACTTTTCAATTTCTTATCCAAACTTTTGTACATGACTATAATGAAGAAAACCTCTATATGTACGTGATTGCTATGTAGACAACTAGCATATATCTAGTTAACTAACTTTTTAGTCAATCCATCATTTGTTTAACTTGAACTAGTGTATCACTACTTCATTAGGAATTAATTAAACAATAACCATGTGCAATAAAAACAAAATGAACCATCACACATACGAAACGCATCAACGCACATGAACACCAGGATTTTTAGGTGGAAACCTACTATGGGAAAAACCACCATTGTTGTTGTCTTTGTCCTTATCTTTTATTTTAAAGGAAATCCTATTACAATCTTGTACAGGTGCAGACTCATACCAGCACATAGGCACCCACTTATAGAAGGTTACAACCTTCTCTCGTTCTCTAGCACCCACTCGAAGGGAGATCCAACCCCTTGATCTTGTTTACCAACACCCACCGAAAGGGAGCTCCAACCCCCTTATCAGATTTACCAATTGTGATAGGAAGGAAGCTTCGACTTCCTCATTGAAGGCTCCAACCCTCAACACAATTATGGACCACATTTCATAATTTTCATACTGGATCCACCTTATAGAAATCATCACAACTTGTAGGTCACTTTTCATCAAATTTTTAGACTAGACCCACTACCATTATTTAAGCCCAATACCAAATATCAAAACTAAAAATAATCATTACAACAGATCGCTCAATCATTGAACCAACTAAATCAACCAATCACTGAACCAACTAAGACCCGAATCAATCAACTTTTTCTCAAACAACCAAAGCTGTTAGATCAATGTAACCAGAATATTTTATGCATCCAACTGACAAAACAGAAGAAAACATAAATCAACGACTTCAAAATAAGCCTCTTCGAGGGGAAAACCTCCTTTACATTACACAAATTAACAATTCTTGGATGATTCAACTGTAAAAAACCTCCTTTCTATATATAGGAGTCTAAGGGGTCACAATATAATCAGAGCTGACATAACACACAACAATAGCAATAACGGGCTTCTATGGGGCACAATAATAATATGGAGACAACAAGGGCACAACAATAACAATAAGGGGCTATAATGACAATAGTAATGGGGTAATCACTAGTATTATAGGGACCTAACATGCCCCTATCCTTCAAAAATGTGTTTTCCTCAACGCTTGAGTAGTTATAGATGCTTCTGTATAAAATTCTCATCCTCCCATGTGGAATCTTCAAAGGGTAAGTTCTTCTACTTGATGAGATACTCTGAAATTGAACGATTTCGTAGTTGTCGAGTTCTTGTTTCTGTGACTGCTTCAGTTTCCAATATGATTTTTCCTTCCTCGTCAAGTTCTGGCAATATTGCTTGAATTGGGAGCTTGTCACCTATAACCTTCTTTAAGCATGAAACATGGAAAACTGGGTGCACTCGGGAAGATGGAGGAAGCTCCAATTTGTATGCCATAGTACCAATCTTTTGCAACACCTTGTACGGACCATAATAGTTTGGTGATAATTTATCATCCTTCTTAGCTTGCTTGAGGGACATTTGTTTGTATGGTTGTAGTTGTAGAAATACCCAGTCACCTACATCAAAACTTCTTTCACTGCAATGTTGATATGCATGTTGTTTCATTTTATTTTGCACCAAAGTGAGGTTATCCTTTAAGAGTTGGAGAACCTATTATTGATGATCGATGTGATCTTCCACTGCTAGAACCTTAGAATTTTCTCTTAAAGATGTTGTGATGGATGGTGGATGATATCCATAAAGTGCCATAAATGGGGTCATTTTTGCTGCGGTATGGAAGGAAGTGGTATACCACCATTCAGCTAGACGCAACCACTTAACCATTGTGTTTGTTTATCAGATACAAAGCAATGAAGATATCCTTCCAAACGTTTGTTCACCATCTCAGTTTTCTCATCAGATTGAGGATGATAAGATGAGCTATTAGCTAACTGAGTACCCACACAAGAAAATAATGCTGTCCAAAAATTTCCAATGAAAATGGGATCTCTGTCGCTGACAATAATATTTGGGTTTCCATGTAGCTTTTGAATTGTTTCCATAAATGTAGTAGCAATTGTACTGGATTTAAATGGATGAGATAATGCACAAAAGTGTGCATACTTAGTAATTCTTTCAACTACCACCATGATGACACTCTTTCCTTCAGACTTGGGTAAACCTATGATAAATTCCATTGAAACCTCCTCCCAATGTTGACTTGGAATGGGTAAAGGTTGTAACAGAACCAGGATCTTAATTGTCTCAACTTTATTTTGTTGGAAAACCAAACATTTCACCACAAAATTTTGAATATTATATTTAAGGACATCACAAAAAAATCCTTCTTTACCCTATCCTTCTTTTCCTTCTTTATCCTGAGTGCCCTCCAAAGGGAAAGGTGTGAAATTCTAGAAGAATCTTTTGTTTGAGTTGGGAATTCTTACAGAAGTATATGCGATCTTTGTACGATAACTAATCATTTTTCCAGCTAAATGTCTCAGATGTACTGGGATCTTGCTGCAACTTTTGAATAAGTTCCCACACTTCTTTGTCATTCTTCCATTCATCCCTTGCTTCGTTTATCCAATTTGGTTGGATGATAGATATGGCACAAAGAAATGCTTTCACATCCTCATCCTTTCTTAAGAGTGCATTTGCAACAACATTTTGCTTCCCTTTTTTGTAGATGATTTCAAAGTCATAACCCAACATCTTTGTGACCCATTTTTGTTGTTCTTCTAAGATAATATTTGTTCTAAAAAGTATTTAATACTATCATGATCCATTTTTTCCTTGAAGTGTCTTTCCATTAGGTAAGGTCGTCATTTATTAAGTGCCTATGGTATTGCCAACATTTCCTTCTTACAAATAGCTTTGTGTAAATATTTCCTTTGATTAGATGACTTTGAAAATAAATGGGTCTTCCTTCTTGCATTAAAATAGCACCAATTCCATTTACTGAGGTATCACATTCCACAATAAAGGTTTTTTTAAAGTCTAGTGTAGCTAAAACCAGTGATTGGCACATTGCCTCTTTAAGATGTTTAAAGGCCTTCGTTGCTTCTGATGTCCAAGAAAATGCACATTTCTTCAGTAATGTTGTTAGAGGTGCTACTATTTTCCCATAATTCCTAAAAAACTTGCGATAATACCTTGTCAACCCGATAAATCCTTGCAGATGCTTTATGGATGTGGGGATTTTCCATTCCTTAATAGCTTTAATTTTTTTAGGGTCTACCTTAACACCTTCGTGAGATACAATATGACCTAGATATTCCACCTCTTGTACTCCAAAGAAACGTTTGGAGGTTTTTGCATATAATTATTTCTCCTCCAATAGTTTGAGCACCCTGTCAACATGTTGAACATGATCCTTCCAAGACTTGATGTAGATTAGTATATCATCAAAAAATACTAACACAAATTTTCTAAGGAAGGGTTTGAAAATGGAATTCATCAAACCTTGAAATGTAGAGGGTGCATTGGTAAGGCCAAAAGGCATGACCAAAAATTCATAATGACTCTCATGAGTCCTAAATGTTTTTTTTGGAATGTATTCAGTCTTCATTATGATTTCATGATATCTTGAATGAAGGTTCAACTTGGTGAAGTAAATTTATCCATGTAATTCATCCCATAATTCATCAAGGATGGGAATGGGAAATTATCTTTAACAGTGAGCTTGTTGAGCTCCCTGTTGTTGAAAATGCAACAAGATGATGGAGCTTAGTTAAAAGAAGTCGCCTTCACTAAGTGGTCCTGTAGGCTATTTTGGGCACAAAGTCTATTTTTAGACTATGTCTATTTTTAGACATATGGATCATGGTCTATGAGTTGCAGGATGCTATTTGTGGATGATTGGTCATGTTGGTAAAGTTAGATGGACTTTTATTTTTAGACATATGGGCGGAGTCTATTTTTAGACTGCCAATCTAAATATAGAACAATCGAATATTATTAGCTCTTAATAATATTTAGACTATAAACATTATCTTATCCTCTTGCAGCACTTCAATTCGAGCTATGGATGTGGCACATGCAACTGACAGAAGGAAATATGCTTTTCTTATGGGTTAGTTGAGCTATTGCATGATAGACTTCAGTTAGAACTCAAGTGATTGAGTTTTGTGGAGTTGATTGAGGAGTTGATGGAGTTGTGTTCAGTTTGATTAGTTGAACTAGTTGTAGTTAGTCTAATTGAAAAATAGACTAATGATGAGTGGTGTGAATTAATTATTAATTAATTCACTAATTATTAACTCATAAATCAACTAAAGAATACATCAGTTAACTTAGTGCATGGACAGCTCAGTGGAGACAAGTGTTAGAGGTGAGTGAAAGGGCAAGGCAACTATCAGTTGTGACTATAGTTGTGCATGAGATTTGCACAATCAATGGATTGAGTATTTCCAATGAGGATTGCATGGTATAGACAAGGGAAATACGAGTTTGGATCAGCCATTCTCATCCATTCTCTATGCAGGATAGCGTAGTGGAGGCAGGCAAGCAGCGGAGGAGATTTGAGCCAGTGATTAATTCAGATCTGAGCTAGTTTGTGTGTAACAGGTGGAGATAGTACTGAGTACTTGTGAGGAGTATTGTACTATGTATTGTTACATATTCTCAATCAATATAATATACAGATAGTTGGGGGTTCTCAACTGTATGCTTTTCCCAGGTACATACTGTGTTGATATGTGTGATTGATGCTTCAATGTGTGCATGCGATTGATGTTTTAATTCCGTAAATTGATGATCAACATAGAGGAGGTTATGTATTATGCATGTATTCCGCAATTAGTGTATAATCAGGATATCTCTATGAATAAGTGTCATATTATTCAAAATTTCTACACCTATAATCCGGACACATGTGCCATGATCCATTCTTCGTGTACACCAATACTACTGGAGCAGAGAAATAGCTTTGACTGGGTTGAATTATACCAGTCTAGCATTTTTGCAACCATACATTCAATTTCACTCTTTTGGGCATAGGGATATCTGTAAGGCCTGATGTTTAGAGGAACATTTTACTGGAATCAAATGAATAACATGATAATGATCATGAATAGGTGGGAGTCCTTTGGGAGTCTCAAACACCTTGGAATGATCGTCCAAGGCTTTTTAGAAATCTGGAGAAATAAATTATTTCAATGTGGGAACTTCTAGTGAACATAATTGTCTAATTACGTCTTGTTTTTCTTTCTTTAGAAGATTTGTCATGTTGTTAGAGTTGATTATCTTTCTGAGTTTCCCTACGATACCCCTTGATTCAACTTCCTTTCCTTCCCAAAAAAAATTCAAGAAAAGTTCTTGAAAATTAAAAGCTATCATACCCAAAGATTATAGCCATTGTACTCCTAGAACATCAACACCACCCATTGGAATAGAAAGCATAGGACTATTCGATTCATATTCTCCCATGGATAGCTTGATATTATGGCACTTTCTAGAGCAATTTATGGTTCCTCTATTTTCAACCATCACTTGACACTTTGGTGCTGGATATAGGAAGCAATTCAATTCCTTGACTATATTACAATGAATAAAATTATGTGTACTACCCGAATCAATCAGCATTATTACCCTTTTCTTATTAATATGTCCTTCTATCTTGAGAATTTGAGGAGTGGTAATTCCTATCAATACATTACAATATATGGTCAGATTCATTTCTTCTTTCTCTAGGGTTGATTCCTGATATATATCCTCTTTTTTTGACGTTTCTTGTTCCTTTTCTTCCTCCTCTTCACAATCTACGTAAAATAATTTCTTCTCAGCACACTTATGACCTTTAGTGTATTATCTATCATAACTGTAATAAAGCCCTTTTGCTCTTTTTTCTTCCACTTGTTGTGGTTTCAACCTTGTAGGTTGTGGAAGGCTAGGGGTAGCAACATTTCCATATTTATAGTTGTGAGTGGTAGGTTTCCTTGTTGCCATAATTTTGCTTTCAATTTTTCTTGCCAACCTGAATGTCTTCTCCAATAAATTAGGTTCCCAAAGGTGAACCTCATGTTGGATGTTATCCTTTAAAGTCCCTATGAACACATCAATCCTACGCTCCTTTAGAATATCATTTACCCTTATATTCAATTTTTGGAAGTCCTCAATGTGTTCCACCATTGAACCTTTTTGTTTGAGATTTATCATCCATTTGCGCAGGATTTTTCTGAAACTAGAGAACCAAAGAAAATGGGAAAGAAATCAAATAAATCCATAGCAACAGCTCCTACAGCAGCAGCCCAGCCAGCTAAAGATCCTAGACCAAGCAAGAAAGGATTAATCTCAGATACGACGCGCCTTGATCTAGGAAACACGAGCTGGGAGAGCATTTAAAATCTAATAGAAGCCGAGGACCCTGAGGAATTATCAAAATCAACCACAGCCGACTCTGCTAACAAATCAGAAGGAACTCTTAAAGAATTGGCTTGTTCCTATCTACATAGAATAGCAACGTGAGCTAAAATTCTTCCATATACGGACGTAGTGAGATGGGTGGTGGAGAAAATTCCAATCTCCAACAAAACCTTTTGCACAGCTGATGGGAGGATATTTGGTTCATTTCAACCTAAGGATCTCATGAAAATGTACAAGTTACCTCGACCTGAAAAGCGATAGAACAAGGCATTCTTGGAGGCGTTTGCAAAGGAGAACAATTCAAAATCAGCCCCAATAAGGCAATGGAGACATTTTCCTGAAAAACCCAACCACAAGTCATCGGGTAAGTACTCTGTCGACTCTCTGGCTTCTCCTTATTGTTATGACAGGGCTATGATGTGTAGGATATGGGGAATACATGATTCGACCAAATTCACCATAGAAATGGTACCCCTAATGGAAGCTGCAATCAATGGTTATGTAATGGATTGGGCTAATATCTTGTCCGATAAATTAGCCACAACCATTTTAGAGTATAGAGCCAATGTGTATAAAACTTCCTGGATTATTCCCCCGTTCCATTACAATGCGTATATTATGGATACCATTTGCTTTAATTTTGAATATCCAATACTTGGGTGGAAATGGACTCCTCAAGACCCGAATCCAATCCATATTTACTACCAATAGCTATGGAAGGCAAATTACAAGAATCATTTGTATAAAATTTTCAATGGTTTTATGCTCCCTGGATATTATTCTATTTTTAATAAACCTGCTCCAAGGATATCCCCAGAAGCAGCAGTTGATTTAACAACAGTAGGTAATTGGTTCAGGGAGGAGAAATTTACTTACATAAGGCTTTTTGGTAGCCTTAGCAAACCCCATGTTCTTCCCTTGTATGTGCCTGATAAATTGTTGGCTCGGGAATTAGCCTAGCAAATAACAGTAGAAGGGACATCCAGAACCCTCAACAATTCAAAGAAGCATATTTGGCCAAACTTTCCTTTATGGTGTGGTATTTTCACTCTGCATGACTATAAGCATGCAGAGAAGGAGACAAAAAACATCCTAATGCTGAATCTGGCCACAATTCCTAACAAGCCATATGATCCAAGAAAGACTGCTTATAATGTCATGTCTCAAGCCAAACCTGCTAAGTTTGATCATAAGGATGATGAATTTGATTATTTATTTTCCTCATATGAATCATTATTTCAAGTTAAAGCATTTGCCAGGATGAGGTATCAAGATGAAGGACTGGAAACGTTTAATATGCTTAGAGACCAAAGGTTGCAAGCTCTGCCTCTAGACCTATTAGCCACATCCCCGACAGTTCAATCATGTGAAACTGAACAACAAGTTGTTGATAAAGCTCCTGCAGGGGAAAAGATTCTTGAAAAGGAAAAAACACCAGAGCAGGAGCAAAGAAAAGAAAAGGGAAATGAACTTATTGATTCAGACATACATATTGATCCCAAACTACTCAAAGAATGGCAACAATTTGACTCAATTATTAGCAATACTGAGAGTTTGCAGGGATTTAGTACACCTGAAGCAACAACTAGATAGAAGACAGTAACTAATACAGTTCCATCTAAAGGAACTAGCGGCCCATCCATGACTCAGACAGATGTTGAAATAATTCCAGAGAACCCTTCTGATGAGATTGTTCTACGTGTAGAAGAAATACCACCCTTAGATGTCTTCTACGGCCCTAAGCATAGGGTTGTAATAAAGAGGCAAAGGAAAAAGAGAAAACTTGATCAATATTATCTTTTACCTACACAGATGGAGATAACTAATGTGGTGTGGAAAGAGGAAGTCGACCCTTCCGAAGATCTTACTAAGCTCTCTCAATATGCCAGGGAATATATAGAAGCTAATATGGACAAGGCATCAGAAGTTAGCAATTTTCTTAAAGAAAAGGATCAAGTGATCATCTCACTGGAGACACAGGTACAGGAAAAACAACAAAGAATAGAATAGCTAGAGCAGGAATTAGTAGCACAGAAGCAATCAAATGAGAAATTAAATGAACAATTGCTAAAAGAGAAACGGAGGATAGACCAACATGCAGTGAAAAAGCAGAAAGAGCTATCTCAAGCATTGAACAAGCTAAAAACAATAAATGAACAATTGAGCAAATCCAAAGATGAACAGATCGCTCAATTATTGTCACAGATAGAAAGGTTCAAGGGATTTCCTAAAGTGGAGGAATTCAAATCAGAGGCTCTACAAATCAATAAGGGACTATCTACTCAGTTAGGTTTGTTATGTAATAATATTTCTCTTGTTCCTCCTTTCTGTGAAATTTCCTCGTCTATGATTGATAAATCTGTTGATGACAGACAAAAGTTGGAACAGGCAGATGAAACATCAACAGAGTTTCTTTCCTGGTAAGAAACCAAGGAAGGACAAGCAGCAAATCTGCCTCAGATTCTGGAATCACACAAGGAAATCTTGTTCCTTGAATGGCAAACCCAATTGATGAAGGCAGAAAGGGCAACATCAAGATGTAGATCAGCGACTGGTAATTTAGTGGAATTAATCAATGATGCTCTGTATTTGTCAAATTTAATTTCAGAATGTACTCCAGGGAAATTTCCATTGGTCAAAGCATTGGAGCATACATGGAAGCAAGAGCTGGAAAAGAGGAAGAGATTAATCGTGGGCTTCCAAACTTTAACATGGGAAACCTTTTGGTTCTTCCTTGTAAAACCATATAGTCAGAGGATAGCAATCAAGAGCCTGATCGACCCAATCAATTACATGATTCCTGAAATTACTGATGCCACCTATATTTTCCAGCTTCATTCGCATATGATTCATCCTCCAGAATTACAACCGATGCTCGCCATATGCCAGCTCAAGCGAAAAAATAATCAGTCGAAACAATGAACCATCCTTACCGACTGCAAGCATATCTATTTCGAGGAGATTTTCATGTATTTGTGATTTAGTTACTACCACCTCACAACATTTTTATTTCATAGTTAGTTAGCTTAGATAGTATTTATAGACCCTTACATGTCTTTAGAGAGGGTCCCGAAAATTTTGTATTAAGACTTGGATTGGGAGTTGCACTATTGTGCTTCCAATATATATATTTTTATGAAATTGGACCTATATTCTGAGCTTTTAATGAAGATTACTTTTGTCTGATATGCACTACTGCTTCCTATAAGAGTATTTCTGAGTTAGAGAGCGGGATTCAAATGCAAATTCATGTTGGAAGGATTCGAACACATATGGTACTATTATCTATGTTTTGTTTCATTCTTTTATGTGAACTAGCATTCATTCATTTTTGCTATTATTGATGTATGCATAAAGTTCTTACAACAATCTCTTTTACTTGTCACTATTGAATGTTCAAGAATTGTTATCTTTCATCTATATATGCGTCAATGATATATAAGATCAATGCAATAATGTTTTAATAATTACTTTGTTCAGCTACTTGAACAAAGTAATTATCATATGAATGAATATTCTTATTTAAAAGTAAGTCATCTACATGCTCACTTTTCAATAAGAACCATTAAGAGTTGCACTAAGATAGAAATTTCCCAGGATAGAGTAGGTAATTATGTTATTGCATTTTAGAACAAATCATCCATCATTCCCATTAGAAATTAAAAAACCAATCACTTATCCATCCTATTTACAAATCATTGGGAAACTGGTCCCATTATATCTAGTCAGAGCCACCACACCAAACGGAAAAGGAGCTGCCTTTAAGGTCCGGACCGGGTGGTTTTCCCCGATGTTGATGTAATGATTTTCAAAGCATCAACAAATCTTTAAGCCTAGGATTCTTATTTTGATAATGGTTTCTGTTTTTTTTACAATCAACTTTGAATCACCATATACTGCCAAGTTTTCAACTTTTAGAATCTTAGCTAACTCCAATCCTAAAATTAGGGCTTCATATTTTGCCACATTGTTTGTGACTTCAAAATCTAATTTAAAAGATTGGGTTATATTTTTCTTATCAAGAGAGATGAGTACAATTCCAGATCCAACCCCATATTTCCAAAATTCCCCATCAAAATACATTTCCCAAATATCAGTGTTTAAAATTTGAGGGGTATTGACTATTTCTTGAATGTTGATTTGGAAGATCATTAGAAACTAAAGTAAAGCATCCAAAATCTTGATCAACTACATAAATAAGATGATTAATTGCTTGATTTTCTTTACAAATTGTTTTGATGAATCTTACTTCTCTATATAGTCTTAAATATTCACCTCCATAAACTGGGATATTAGCATAAGACATCCATTTGGAAACATCCCCTTAACTTGGCATAACAATAACTTGACAATAACATTTGAAATTTTCTAGGAATATCTGTAGTGGCAATATCTAAGACTATACTCTTAATAGGGATATGAGCAAGTGTTACAATTAAATCTTTAATAAATATGAGGCAAGGTACTTTCTTGGAATCAAAAGTATATAAATCATGATATGGTCTAGTGATTTGTAATTTAAGTTGATCCATGATTACTTTAGGCATTAGATTATGTGAAGCACGATAATCTAACATGAAATTATATAAAAGGTAGTCATGAATTTTCAAGGTGACATAAAAAGGAGGTACACTTTCATCAATCATATATGAACTAGGACCAAAAATAACTTGAGGTTTTTCATCTTGTAAACTAATGACATCCCCCTATGCATCAATACTTGAAGATTGAATACATTTAGAGACTTGATGTTTATAACATGGATTTTTGGAGAGTTCAAATAATGGGATTCCAATTTTAACTCCATCCAACTCTCTTTCAATATTAAAAATAGCTGGAACAATTTTTTTAGCAATATTTTATTCTTGTAACTGATTATGTGGTTGAATTGATGATGTTTGAGTTTCAGATGATTTTACTTGAGGTTCATCAAAGATGACCTTTTTTATTGGTATACTAGGATCTGGTATTGGTATAAGGTCATACCTTCTATTTAATTCAATGAGGAATTTAGAAAAATCTTGATACTTGGAAATTTGGGAATTTTCATGATTTTGAATTAGAGACTGATCTTAACTGATTAGAACAATAGCATTCTGTGATGATGGATCTTCAAAATAATTGATATCATTTGTATTGACATGAATGGTTTCTTTAGAATCTTGATCATGAATCATTAGGGGAGGTTGAATTTGTTGATAAGTGTTTGGTCTTTACAAAATCTGAGGTTGAAACAGTCTTCTGTATTGAACTTGTGGTCTGTTTACAACTTGTTGGGTTACTCTAGGTTGAGTTTCCATTCTTGAGATTCTGTTAGACAAAATTATAAGTAGAGAGGTTATTTCATCAATTTTATGTTCTTCATGTTTAGTTTTTGATGATGGTGTACCTTCTTCTCTAGGTTTAATCCTCTTTTCAGCCTTTCCTACCTTAGCTTTTAGTTTAGCAGATGTTGATCTATAGCTTCAACTTCGATTGTATTAGTTTGCATGTCTTCTAAAGTTTTAGATTTTCTCTCCCTAAGAATTACAACAAAGTCATCATCAAATGCTTTGGAAAACCTAAATTTAGCAACAATAACTGGAGGTTTACAATATGGGGGCATCTTGTTATAAAGTTTATTGAATCTCTTAATGAAATCGACCATAGGTTCACTAGGGTTCCTTTTCAAGTATTCAAAGTATGTTAAGTAGTAAACAACATCCATTTTTATTCACCATTGCTTTTTGAAAATGTTGACTATTTCATGCCATGAATTAATGGAATTAGCTTGAAGTCATCTGAACCATATTCTAACATTTCCTTCAAGTGATTGAACAAAAAGTCTTGTGTAGACATCTTCATGCTCAATATTCATGTTATCAAAAAAATCTAGGAATCCAGCTAAGTGGTCTTCAGCAGATGGCCATGTCTCTCCATTAAATCTAGGTAGATGTTTTAGATACCCATCAGGAAAAGCATGAATTTGGGCTGCTGGTGGAAGGGCTAAATCTACATATTGTGCTGCCACAATTGGTTGAATACTAGTGATTTGATGTTGTGATGGAGTTGTCTTTTTAGGAGAAACAAATTTACTATAAGAAGGAGGTAATGAAGGTTTGGGTTTCTGGAAGAATTAAGGATTAATAACTAACTTCTGAACTTCAGGTAAAACCTTTTCAAGATCCTCAAAATCTAGAGGATTAGTATAAATACTAAGTTCCTCTTCAGATTTATTATGAGTGGATGGATAAGTATGTACAAAAGAAGATTTAAAATCTTGTGGTTTAAACTCAAAAAGAGAAAGTTTAGGATTTTCTTCATTGCAATAAGGTTATGTTGAAGCCCCGAAAATCGGGTCGACAACAAGGGCGATACCCACCCGGTCCGGACCTTGGTTGGCAGCTCCTTATCCGTTTGGTATAGCGAGTCCAACTGGGGATAATGGGACCAATTTCCCAATCTAAGGGTGTGTGTGTGTGCAGAATCGGATGTTGCTGATCTAAAAGTTCCTATCTAAACTACTTTAATCTAAGTCTATGCTATTGTAATCTAATGAAAACAGCACATCCAATCTATGCTAACCCGAGATGTAATTCTTCTATTATGCGATCTAAAGAGATTTCAAATAATAACTGGTAATAAAGATCATTCAACGATTATAAGAATGGAAATCAATTAAGATGAACCACTTTGCATAAAAAGTTAGGCAAAACAGTTGTGAACAACAATATCGCATAATAAGTTATTCACACATTAAACATAAATAAATGGCTCCACCGTACAAAAGTGCCAAATGGTAACACCAACATTCATGTAATAACATATAAACAACTAAAAACTGTATATTGCTTTACGAATATAAGCAGAAATGGTCAAGAGATAAAAGTACCTTTTATGACTGGTCCTACTCATAAGCTTCAAGCAACAATGATTTATCTCTCCTTGTTCTAATATCTACTAAGAGTACAGAAGTGCAACATCAGTAGCAGATATCAAATGCAAACATCAATAAATCTTGATCCGTTCATTCATCAAAACCTACTCTGAGGGTGCAAAAGTGCATTGTTCTGAGGACCAAGTTTTTGACCAATTTCTAGACCCTTCTCTAAATGCACGAGAAGGGTTTAAATATGCTAACTAATACTTAATTACATAAATTTAGGATACGGTTTAAATGACCGCCCTTTTTCTAAGCAAACTTATTTCTAAAAAATCGAATCTAATTCCTAACTATTTCTGCTTTTGCTCCTTAATGTTGCAAGCATTCAACATTTGCCTGGGAAGAGTCGGTTGGTTGCCTTCCTCTTTTGTTTGAGTTAAGCAAACAGAAATGGCAAACATTGGCACCATTTTTTAGTAAACTAGAAGATATTTTTGGGAACCATCCTCTGGCTGGGTGAATTAACTGCGTATATACTTGGTAATGACCAAAATTTCCCTCAAATTGCTTATGCCTTTGCTATCTTGATTCCCAGACTTGCGAATGACTAAGCAAGTTAGGGACCTTGCTTTCTGAACAATTTTCTTAGCGCATCGAAAACTGCCTCCGTTCTTTGATCCGAGCCTTTCTGGTGCGTTTTTCACCTTTAGTGCCTTTTCCTTTACCGGGTATAAGCTTCAGGATTTTTTGTAAACATGTTGCTTTTGTGAGCTTTTGACCCTGAGTGTTGAGTCGGCTACTGATGTCAGCATCTGTTCAGAAATGCTCTAGAATCTGCGGTTCCATTGCATGCGGTATCTGTTTATGATGGCATCTCTTCTCTGTCTTCGAGCGTTGACGCTTTCCCTTTTTCTTTAGATGTTTCCTGTTTTTCATTCCTGCAGTTCACGCAAAGGAAAAGAGTAATGACAATAAATATTGACGTGAAAGCTCTAAGCTCTACGAATGTATAAAATAATGCCACCCATTGTGAACTGACTCTTCCACAAACACAAAACTGTCCTTCATTAACACTTTGGCGTACATTCATTAATTTTCTTTAAGGTGCGCATCCAATTTTTTGGTTTACTGAGAGCTTTTCTTGAATGTTGAGTCGAGGAAAATTTGCGATGGGTGATTTCTGCAACTTGCATTACGTTATCGCGTTATCGCATTTTGTCAAGATTGTGATATCGCAGATCGTAGATTGTAGCATCGCAGCATCGCGTTTATTGCCAGATCGCAGATCGTGTTAAATCATTGTGTCTTGTTTATGCGATGTTGCGACATGCGATGTCGTATATCGGCCATCGAAGATTTCTTAAGATCTTCATTTATGGGCGCTTCTTAATGTAGGTGATGCGATGAATTTTGCGTCACTTTTTTGCAGTTTTTATTGTGCTCATAAAGAAATGTTCTACTCTCTTCTCGCGATGCGATATATTTTTAAGGAGTATAATACAAAAAAAAAATGAATTTTTTACTAAGGGTCCCCACTTGTTTTATGTTATTGCTAATACTAAAGAAGGAGGGGGGTTGTTGGTGGCCACAACAGGTTCCAAATGAGAATAAGGAAGTTCAAAAGCTTCAAGCTGATGGACTAAAAGAGAATTTTGAAGATCTACTCCTCTAGAAAGGAGTTGTAAAACTTTTGGAGGAAGATTCAGATAGTTCAGTAGGTATTGGAGTTGACTGTAAAGGGTCAGATTATGAAGGTACTTCGGATAGAACAAAGGCAAAAGTAGAAAGGGAAGCTTATAACCTACATCTAATAGATGCAATTCTAACTAATATCTCTGGATCTGATGAATGAGAGAAAAAATTTGGATCTGACTGAGATTTGGCATGCTTGCGTGAAGCCGAATTTAATATGTAGAGTCGCTAGGTGAAGGATTTTAGCCTACTGGCCTCTTATTCATAGTTAACAAGCAATTATAATCATTGTCCCAAGGAAATAAAATTCAATATTCATTCCCAGACAACGGAGCCAAATTGATTTTTTCCTTTGTATACAATTCTAGGCTAAGAAACGGTGCCAAAGCATCTAAAGTAAGGTTTTTGAATTTAAATGGATCACCAATGCTTGAATTTTAAAACAGATGTAAATCCTAAGTATTTTTGAGAAAATAGAAGGGTTGATTCTTCATTCTTAATAGAATTAATCTTTAAAATGATTTCGAAAGCATAATTTAAGAAGGTATAGAATTCCTTAAACATTCATATTGAATATCTAATTTTTTATATACAACAGATGTGTATAGAAGTTTTCTATAGCCAACGATACATGTGCAAGATATGGTAGAAGGCAATAATATATTTTTTTAGAGGAATTAACTAAGACAAACAATTTCAGTTAATTAATCTCTTTTAATAATGATAACTTTACAAGGGCTTTCAGAGAGATTGTCATTCAATCTAATCCTACCCAAAATTCAATGTTAGCTTGAACATGTGCAGAAAAAATAGAAATGAAAGCATAATGAATAAATAGAAGAACTCACACTGATACACAAGTGCTCATAGTGAACCCAAAATACTTGTATTAACTTCAAAAATATCTTAAAAAGTTACAAGCATGTCCACTGGTTCATCACAATGGTTCAACCCTTTCTTCTTTGAATTACAAATACTTATAGAGTTCGACTTAAAAATATCTAGACTTGAATTAAAATTTATTACAAAATATAATATCATCCAAAATAGTTGGGATATTACAAAAATAATATTGAAAAATAGTAAATCTGAACTGATTTGAACACTCTGCACAAATTTCTAGGGTTTTTGTTTGATGATTGTAGCTAGAAATATGCTTTTCTGTTCAATGCCCCTGTGAATCTATTGTTTGCTCCTACTTCTTTGATGCATGCTCCTAATATTTAACATTATGTTCTATTTGATGAGCTCACATAATTTATCCCATCTCTTTTCATCATGTATAGAAAAATTTAACAACTTTCTGTATGACTTATCAACTTCAGTATATTTTTCAAAAGTAGGCCTAGTTAGAAACAAAATCCTAATTTCACGTTGAATTAGAAAATCATAACTTAAATCTTTGATGTAAGCTTTTCCAATTATGATTCCTCTGATTTTGGCAAACTTGGTCTTGTCCATTGCTATCTCATGTAACCTATGTTGATAATCTTCAAGTGGAATCAATTTGTCACCTATACCCTACAAACCTGGGAGTCCTTTCTGATGTAGAGCATTGAATTTTCTGTGAATTTTTTTTATTTGAACCTCTAAATTCTGACATTTATTCTCAAGATGTAACATCAAATTCCTCTTGGTTAAAACTTTTGTTACCTCCAAGACAACTTTAGTTTTGTTTTCAATCTTGAATTCTTCAAGTTCATCTTGTTAAAATAGGGCAACAAGAATATTCCAATTTTACTTGTCCTTGATTTAAATTGTGAATTAAAATCGAATTTAGTTTGAACAGCTACTTAGAAATAATTAATTAATTTATTTTAAATTAATTATTTGGATAAATTCAAGTTAGAAGTCTTTCTGAAGTCATGCAAGAGTTATCCCTTAAATTAAGGAGATAAGATTTAATTACATTTGAGTTGTAATTAGTCTACTCAGTTTACTAAGTTAAATCGAGTTAAATTATTTCCAAACTGTTTGAGGAACTAATAGTGAGTTAACAGTCAGATGATGCATTAATGCACTCAACTAGTGCTACTCCAATTAACTGAAGATTCCCTCATCAGAAACTCATGCATGTCTATTTTGAGAAAGACCCAATTGAGATTAATGTTCAAGGACAGTGCAATATCAGTTGTGTTAGTGCTTGAAATTTCACCTCAGGCTGAGAAAGGCAAACCTCAAGGCAACATCAAACCATTTAGCCTCGTAGCTAGCCCTACAGGGCAGGAGAAGGCTCTCTCCGGTCTATCTCGTAAAATCGCCAATAGATGAGATGACCAATAAGGTAACACTGATATTAGGCTAGTAAACTAATTAGAAAGACTGATTTTTAAGTTTTTGGGTTTTTTGTGGCAAATTGAGGGGATGGCAATTTTGGGTGCGGGGATTGGACACAGTTTCTGCAGGGGGTTCTTTGGGGCGAGGTAGGAGACATTATTGATGCCTTTAACTGAAGTGGATGGTCAGGAATGACAGGTGAGGAGCTAAGGAGAGCAAACAATAACTTTGAATTCTCCTTAAATAGTAGAAAACATTGAAATTAAACAAACTTAAAAGCAGAGCATGGCAAGCATGAATTCTTACTTTAACACTTCATTTGTTTAATGTGCAGAAGTAAAGAAAGGAAATGAATCACATAACAAAGCTTACAAGAACATTGAGAAACACACCATCAACACATGAGTCCACAAGAATCCCAAAGAGGACTGCAAAAACCCTGGTCTTCCTTAGCCAAAAATTGCAGAGATATAGTGAAATAATACAATGATAGCTTCTCCCTCAAGAATCCAACCTTCCAACCTCTCAAAATGATTGAGAAAATACATGATATAGGCAAGCCAACCTCTTCCCTTGCCTCTAGGGGTCGAGCTCACTATCCTAGGAGTTGTTTCAACCACTTCTAAACTTAGCACTACAAACTAGGCAATCATAACAACTTGCCTCTATAAATTTGGAAACCAATTCATTCATTTAATTTTCACCTATTTCATGAATGAATCTTCTAGAAGAGTTACATAAGGGTAAAAGTGTCTAAAAAGTACCATAATTACATCAAAGAGAATCGTCATTCACCTCAAAAAGTCAAACTGAGTCAAATCTGTGTTTTTTGGGCTGTACAGTGCATTTCTGGACAATTCTGCCTGACAGGTCGCGCCCCTTTGGAGCCATTTTTGGGGCACTTTCAGGTGGCCAAATTGAGCGAAAGTGGGCTTGTTGGAAATTTCTATGAGTCTAATTTCCAACCCAACTGGAATTTTTGAATTTGAAGTTCATGTGCCCTGTCAAAAATCATTTATCCCAAAACAGCTTTCTGTAGTTCAAAAAAGTGGCAGAAAGTCAAATTTTGCATGTTTTTTGACTTTCTGGAGGCCCAAAACTTCACGAAATCTCAAGTCCATCCATGAGAATATGTAACTTTGCATGAAAAATCTGGAAATGCTGAGTTTTTGTCAAATGGAGTTGCCGGGATGAAGGGTCTCACGGGGGGTGAGACCCGTTAATGGGAAAAACCTGTGTTTGGCACAAAAAATTCACAAATGACAAAATTTTCTCCAAATTTCTTGAAATTTGGGCTGGGAGTCCCCAATCAAGTACCATGCTTAGTAAAATAGGCTTTGGCCAAAATTTGGAGTGGATCGGGCGTTTTCCTTCGTTTTTGTGCTTTGGCCAACCGTCCTTGGAGCACCTTCGTTCTCGCCGGTATTTTTGACATTTCTTTAAAACCATGACACTTGTGCAAAAAGTGAAGGAGTTTTTTCTTCCTTGGCATGTTGTGGACAAAAACCTCTCTCCGTTTTGAAAAAATCATCTTTGATTGCTCAGAAACATCATTTCAGTGAAACTTATCCCGATGTGTGGAACAAGGGTTTTGGTCGAAATGAAGTGAAATGAAGGGGATAAGGGGCTTCTAAATTCTTGAGGAAATTTTTGGGAGTAGGGAGGGATGTTAGGAAGCAGGGGAAAGTGTAATCTCAAAGATTGATTGAGGGGAAGGGGTCCGAAAGGGAAAAACACAGGCCCAACCTAGAAATTTGCCAGGTTGTAGTAAGAAACTAGGGTTTGTGCAAAAATGAGGATTTTGGGGGATCTGAGTGTTGGGAAGTGCTTGATAAGGTAAATTAAGGATAGGGGAAGGTGTATGAACATCAGGAAACAAGTTTTTCCATTGATTTGGCTGTCCGAGAGAAATTGGCTTCAAAACCATGGGAGAGGGAAATGAACTTGCCAAGGCACAACTGAAGTATGAACAAGATGTAAAATGACTCATTAGACATTGACATGATAATGAAAACCCTATGAATGATGATAGACTCAGCTGAATAGTGACATAGATAGGCATTTGGGCAACTTTAGAAGGAGTTAAAGCAAACCCTAGACCTAATGCCTAGTGACCAAATTTTGCTTGAAGACTCACTGAAATGACAAAATTTGACCTTGACACTTCAAAATCACTTTGTAAGAGCATATTTGATCACTGGAGGAAGCCTGGAAAGACTGACACTAACCTCTCCATGTTCCTACAAATGAAAAATGGGAGGTTCATCATCCGCACCCTGGTAAAGTGCATGAGTAACCTGATGTGGTAGGAATATAGACGAGAGAACCTCCCCTCACAGCTGAAGTACTTCATGATCAATTTAATGAGCGGAGCATACTCATCTTTCAAATATATGAATGGGAAGACTCTTGTGAGTTGCCTCAAGAATCTGGCCTTAATGTAAGGCTCATAGTCTTGCCTATCCACCTTCCTTTTCTTATGCCATTGGTCTCCAACATTTGGTATGCTTGTGGCCACTGAGATAGTTTCGGGTGTCAATGTGAAGGTGACCCTGACCAAGATAGACTGACCTCCATGTAGGTGAATCACAAGAAGACAGGCCAACTGATGATGAACTCTAACATTAGCCACCCTTTGACAAAATTCAAAACATGATAGGTGCTGGAAGCATGACATGGCAAGAGGGCATGCTTGCAAGTCAGTGAGGGTAGTTGGCTCATCCCTAACATGTTTTCCACTCTTGTGATGTCTCCTAGGAGCCTGTTCTTCCAAGGATGAACCACTTTGTGTCTCCATCTCATACACTGATGAATGCTCAGATGCCATGACTACTGTGTGTACTGTACTTATGATGCCCTTTGATGATGGTGTGAAGTTGGGTGCTTTTGCGATATCTGTCAATTTGAGGGGTTTCACAAGCAATTTGAGGCGATTTGGCATGGTTTCAGGCCTTTGTTGGTGTGCGCCGCACGCCAAACCCAGTGCGCCACGCCCATCGAAATTTTACACTGTGTGGTGGCTCTATGTGCACCACGCCCTCTGTGTGTGCCGCGCCCCTCAGTGTGTGCGCCGCGCCCCTCAGTGTGTGCACCGCTCCCTAGAAACTGCCTCTAAATTACTCTTAAACACGCACTTTGCTCTCCTAATCACTTTGCAATGTCTCCCTATGAACTTGATTTGCACAATGACTTTGATTTTGGTGGAAACTTGTATATAAAGAATTTGAAGTCATGGGTTAAATTTTTGCTTCTCCAAAAACCCATTTTTCTAATGTTATGTTTTGACACTTTTTCACTGACTTAAAGCAACACTGAATTTCACTTTTTCCTTTGAAATTTGAGCTCAAGTGATGAAATTTTCGGCACTCCTTGCAGGGATTGCATGAAAGGGCATTTGGCAACGAAAACGACGACTGCACCTGAAGAAATCGACTGACGACTTTTTTGAAAATTTTATCACAAATGACACTATTTGACTTTTCTTCAAAACAGAGTTTTGAAGAACAGACGAAGTCTATCACCATGATGATGAAACTCTCTAAGTAATAACTTTGTAAGGGCCTCACTCTGGCTTGCATGGCTTTGTTGGACATATTTGAAGACCAATTTTATTAATCCCTAGACCTATTTATCGAAAATGACTTTTGTCCATTAAAGGACTAGACCTTGACTGTCATGGACTTTAGTGATCATTGACAAAAGACCTAAGCCAGCAGGAGCTAGGCATGAGGGGAAATGACTAGCATGACCTTTTTCGTCAAATTATGGCATGCCCCTAGCGGAATGCAGCTGGGTGAATGGAACGGGACACCTAAAAATGAAATGCATAAAGAGTTTTGATCTCTGACGGAGGACTGACCAGACCGACTCTAACATTGGCTCCAATGGGGGATGGTAGCTCCCTAGAGGTGCCAAGAACAACAGATATCTAGGAGATTTAGATAGTGCCTTTTTCCATTGGGCTTTGGAGTCATTATTTTGACAAAATACACAGGACTCTGACTCATTTATAAAACTGAAAAGACCAAAAAACTGACTTAAATTTGACATTGAAATGACTTGAAGACTAACTTGACAAACTCTAACAAAACTGAAATAAAATGGTATTTACAGTGACAATGGAAGAAACGTTAATAACTCAAAAATGGTACCGCTTGAGCAGCCGACCATTGATCGGCCCTCCTGGACAATCTTCCTCGTTCATTTCCTTCAGAAGAAAGGCATTCTGACCCTGATATGCTGCAATTTTAAAGGGACCTTTCCAGAGGTTCTCGAACTTATCGTGCTTACCCTTTTCCTCATTCCTTGCATCCCACTTCAACACCACATCATCCAACTGAAATTTGTCCCCCTTTTCCTTTCTGTCATAAATTTTCTTGATCTTCTCTTGCAATTTGGATGTGTTCTTGAAAACTTCTTCTCTGGTCTGCTGCAAGTGGACCATTTGATTCAACCTTCTCTGCATGGGATCTTCTTCACTGTCGGCCTCCTAAAGAAGTTTGACTACCGGGGCAGAGAGAGAGGTAGGAAATACTATATCAACTCCATAAACAAGCTCAAATGGTGACATACCAATGGATTTCTTCTGAATGACACAATCTGCCCAAAGTGCATTAACCAACCTCTTATGCCAACTCTTCTTATTTATCTCTACCAGCTTCTTGATGATGTTGACCAATGATTTATTCGAAGACTCCGCCAATCCATTGCCTTGCGGATGATAGGTAGTTGAGTGACCCAAAATGATGTGATATTTATGAAAAAACTCTACCATCCTTTTCGATTTGAAAGCTGTTTGATTCGGCCATTAATTTCACCAATCCTTGTCCTTTAACCAGCTTTGTGGGCTTTATTCCCAGATCATATTCCAGAAAGGCTGCAATCCACTTGCCTCGTCTTCCTTCTGGATCGGTCTGCACTAAAACATCTTTTCTAACAACGTTAGGAACATAGGCCAAAATATGAGAATGTAGAATATATACCCAAAAATCTTTCAATGCCTTCACAAGTGCAAGGGCCTGCTTCTCAATGATGGTGTATTTTAAGGCTACATCTCTTATAGCTCTATTGAAGAATGCAATGGGTCTTTCGTGGTAATCTCTTTTAGGCAATAACACAACTGCCATAGTGTGCTCCCAAGAAAATGAGAACAATATGAAATCCTGAGTGTAGTCTACGCTGACTAGAACTAGAGCTGAGGAAAGAGCCAATTTGACCAAATTGAAAGATTTTACAGCCTCCTCCATCCATTTCACTTGGTTGTCCTTCTTAAGCATGTTTTTCATCTCTCTTAGGCGTTCAGCAAGATTAGGTACAAAGCAGCGTAGAAAATTCATTTTACCATTAAACAATTGTATCTCTTTCTTATTCAGGGGCAGATCGATTTGCTAAATTGCTTGCACATGTGTTGGGTCAATACGAATGCCATATTTTGAGATAATGTGCCCGAGTAGTTTGCCTTAATCCATGGCGAACAAGCTCTTCTTTGGATTCAGCGACAAGCCATATTTTCTGCACTTTTGGAAGACAGTTTTTAGATGGTACATGTGCTCTTCATCAGATTTGGAAAACACTGTCAAATCATCCAGGTACACAACCAAAAATACATCCTTCTCAATTGCAAAAGCCAAGTCCATTGCACGCTGAAATGTGGCACCTGCATTCTTCAAACCGAAAGGCATTTTACCGTAATGAAAGGTTCCCCATGGAGTGGTGAACGCTGTCTTGTCTCGGTCATCTTCATGGACAACAACTTGGTTATATCCGAAATAACCATTAAGTAGTGACATATGAGATGCTCCCACTACTCGTTGAAGTATATGGTCCATTTTGGGCAGCAGATAGTTGTCTTTCAATGAAACTTTATTGAGATTTCTAAAATCAATGCATAAGCAAATCTCACCTGTCTTCTTTCGTACGGGCACCAAATTAGAGATCCAATCTGAAAATCTGATGGGAACAATGATCCCTGATTTGTACAACCTGTTTATCTCCTTTTCAATAGATGGCAACAGATTTGGATTTAGCCTTCTCAACTTCTGTCTGAATGGTTTTTGATTGGGGTTGATGGGTCTAGTGTGCTGAATTATATTAATATCATATGTTTTTAAGTCGGAATAGTCCCAAGCAAACACATCTGCAAATGAAGATAGCAAACTGATATATTTGTCCTTGATCTTTGGTGGCAATGCTTTGGACAATTTTACCAATTTAGGATTAGCAACTGTTCCGATATTGACCTCTTCCACACCCTTCTCTATTGGCTGCAATGTTGGCTTGCGGGCTACATCATCTTGATCAAAGAGTTCTTCTAAAGGTATCAAGTCTTTAGGAATAACGTTATTCTTCAGTTGCAACACATCCATTTCATTGATCTGCACCTCATCTGTACCATTACCTTTACCATCGTCATTTTATACATCGATTGAGGTCTCCTTGAACTTGCCTTTTTTTTGCAGAAAATCATCAATATCATCATCATCTTGGAAAACTTGCCAATATCTCTGATTGTCTAGAACGGTTGGACGATGCTTGACATGGATTTCAAATTTATTGCTGGAGTTCATAGGGATCTTCAAACTACTTGTTGCCTTAGCAATAGCATCAACAATACTATTTTGTATATGAGGCACACATTTCAAGGTGTATTCTGAAAATAATTTTAGGATGTCTAGAACTGCATTACGGTAAGCTCGCATCCTAGGATGCTTTTCTTGATATTCGCCTCTGACCTTCTTGATAACCAATTCGGAGTCGCCATATACTGAAATCCTCTTAGCATTCAGCTTTCTTAGAATCTTTAGGCTAGCAATCAGAGCTTCATACTCAGCTTCATTATTTGAACAATCAAAAGCCAACTTGTAAGAGCATACCCACACGTTACTAGGCACTTTGTTTGGGGCAGAGAAAGGACTGCGTACCCCAATTCCAATTCCAGCGCCGTCATTTCCCACTACTCCATCGAAATCCATGGTCCACAGACCTTCTTCCTCCTCTTGCAAGTGTTGAAAATTTGTTTGTTTTGCCTTGTCTGCTTGCTGTCCATCACTTTTAGCTGATTGCCCAATGGTTTTCTGCTGTTCTTGTTCTTCTTTCTTTAAAACTACTCTGAAATTTTCTACTATTTCCAGAATATCATCTGCTTCTACTAACTAACTATCGATATCATTGAAACTATCTGAATACAAAACAAAATACTCTAAATCTGTATGTACATAGTTAATCAGATGATTTATTAGTTTCTCCTTGCTTGTGATCATGTATTTCATTTTTTGTTCCTGATACAATTTCCTCATTTGGCCAAACACTGGAATCGTTGCATAGGAGAAATATAGCTGTAGTGTCCCTTTCAATTTCACTACCCAAGACCTGGAAAGAAGCATGCCAAACCTGAGAGGAATATCTACTACAACAACATCCATCAAAACATTCTTCATTGGGAGATGATCCAGACTCACAACCAAGTCTTTGATGAGTCCTATACATCTTACTCTGCTAGAATCAAATGAATAGAGATCATGGTATTTCCGAGTGATGTCCAGACCAAGTTTATCCATGATAGCCTTGGGCATGAGATTGTGAGAAGCTCCGAAATCGAACATGGCGTTATGTAGCACAAAATCATGCAATCTTAAACTGATATAAAAAGGTGGCACATCACTATCAGGAGACTCACCATTCGATGATGGCCCAAAGATCATTTCAGGTTGATCATCTTCGACATTCACCATGTCGGACATTGGGTCCAAATTCAACATTTTAGATACGTACCCTCTATAACTGTTGTTCCTCATTATTTCAGTCAAGGGAATGGATACCTTTAATTTAGAAATCTCATTCTCTAAATTAAAAGCGGGAATCTTTTCTACCTCTTTGACTGAAATTTCTTTCCTTTCCTTTTCTTTCGATGCAACTTGATGATGTGATTGTTCTACTGATGGTGATTTGCTGCTATCTAGATCAACCACCTCCTTTCCTTTCCTTTGTGCAACTGATGAATCATTCATTGATGCCTCAACATCCTTACTTTTCTGAATTGGTTTGACTAGCACATCTCTGTTTCTAAGTGAATATCGTTGTTGTTGGGTGGACAAAGCATTCATATAGCCTCTTTGGTACTCATCTGATTCTTCCTCCAAGACGGTGTCGCTTGCTAGAATGAAATATACATCTTTGTGTACAACCAAACTCTCTGCATGCTCCTCATCCTTAGTGAGATAAATAGGCAAATCATCCGGAGTAAAGAGGTGATTTTCTTCACCTATTATATTCCCATCCTCATCTGATTCTGGTCCATGCACAAAATTTTGCTGCAAAGGTGTCTGAATTGGCTGTTGTGTAGTCTGCTCTTGGGCTCGCTGATCTTGCTGTCTTATTCTATACTATGGTTGTTGTTGACCACGAAAGTTAGGATTTGTAACTTGTGGCTCTGGTTTGTCAAGTTTCACCCTTTCAAGCATTTGCTCTACCTTCCAAAGTAGCTGAATTACTGAGGAAGATTCTTCCTTTACAGTGACCTTCTTTTCTGCTTTTGCTCTAGCCCTCTTGGTCAGTAGATTTACTTCAACGCTGACCGCTATCTTCTGCATGTCTTCCCTTGTAGCCGATTCTCTCTCTCTTAATTGATAAGCCATGTCAACATCAAAACCATCTGGGAACTTCACCATGGCTAGTCCCACAAGTGGCCTTAGATGATCTCGAATTTTGTTATAAACTGAATTGAATCTAATGCAATAGTCTTGGACCGACTCGCCAACGTTTCTTTTGATTTTCTCATATTCGGCTAGAATTTGAAGAGGATTCTTTTTCACTTCCTAGCGGTTTAAAAATTGTCTTTGTAGGTCAACCAAGGTAGCGATATGTGCAGCCGGAAAACCTATAAACTTTTTCACTTCCCAGCGGTTTAAAAATTGTCTTTGTAGGTCAGCCAAGGTAGCGATATGTGCAGCCGACAAACCTCTAAACCATTTCCTCACTTCACCTGCAAATGTCTATACAAAGAGTCTCATTGCCACATTCTCTACATCGATCTCATGAAGTTCATAGAAATCTTCCATTCTGTCCACATGTTGCTGAGCAGTAATGCCATTAGGGGTGCCATCAAAAAACGGGATTTTGCTTTGATAATATACGGGCATATCATCTAAAACTTGAGGCAGAACAAGGGGTGCAAAACAGGCAACCATCACTCTCGGTGGATTTGTCCTCGGAGGTGTTGGAGGAGTGCACAATTTATAAAGGGCTAGAAATTGGAGTTTGAAGATGAGCTATAATGTAATTATCAATTGACCGGTTAGCCCTTTCCATCTCCAAGTCTACAAGGAACTGTGGATTGTGGACAGTAAAGTCAATCGCCTTTTCGGATTTGGTTTCGAACAACGATAGTTCAAACTGCTCATCAAACTCTAGCTCTTCAATATACTCAAAAATGTCCGGGCATGAATGGGATTTGAACATGGGCGATATAGAGCTTTCTTGACAACGAATTCTTGAAATCAAATTGGGATTTTCGTAGATGTGCAGAGGATCTAGATCTGGATTAGCTCTGGTATATCTTCTAGAAGCCAGCGTGCTATTGAGAAAAATCGAAGGACACAACCAACTTTACTCAGCCTATCAAATCCTAAACTTATCATTCGGAAGCTTAGAATTATCAAGAAGTAAGGGGATTGATCTCGTTCTTCAGTGGAGTCGCCATTATGTTAGCACCTAAATCCGCCTTAGGCTGAAGGAAGGCAAAATTCAGGGTAACCAAAAACCACACTCAGTCTGGTAGCTAGCCCTACCAGAACACGAGAGGGCTCTCTCTGAGTCACGCTCAGTGAATAGATAAACGAAACGGTCTGAGATGACTTACAATGAAATATTGATCTTAGGGTAGTAAGTAAATATGGATACAAGAAGCAATTTTTTATGAATGACTAAGTTTCTGGGATGCTATGGGACCAACGGGCAGCAATGAGCAGAGACTTTAATACAAAGGCACAGATTACTTCTTGAGGAAAGACAGGCGGAAAGTCTAGCAATTTAGTTTGAAATAACACAGAATTGAGAGATTTCTTAGGAGGGTGAAAAGGGCATAATTACATGAATCCTTTTCAACAGAAGAATGAACACTGAACTTGAAATTTTCCCACAGGCAAAGCAATAAAAATGAATTCTACCTTATCTAACTTAGAAAATTTCACTGAATTGAATATGAAATGAACTGTGAAACATAACGAAATACATATGAAACATAAGAGACACATTTGCTACACTCACAACCACATGAATCTCATGAAATAGAGCCACTGCCTTTCATTAATCCTCTGTCAAAATATACAATGAAGAAACAGAGTTTCTTTCCCACAGTCTCCTAGAAATTACAAGCCAACCAACCCTTTGCAAATGGTTTGCATACAATATATAGAACATGCCATGAGGAAATAGAACGCCCAAGATTTGGGGAGTTTCTCAAATCATTACAAAATGGAGATGGAAAGCCAACCATTAGCTACAGGTGCAGCGTTACAAAGATGAAAAATGGCTTTGGGTGACCATTTGCCTTCCTTTGCCACTTGGATAGAAGCCAAACTCTTCAAAATTTGCCTTAGTTTCCGAAAAAAGTGAAGTTTAGATGAGCGGGCCCACTTGGAGAAAGTTGTGAATCGAAATTTCACGAAACAGAGGTGAATTTGGCCTTTTTCCCTATATGCGTCGCGCCAAATTCTATATGCGTCACGCCATTATGGAGGCTTTTTTGAGGCACTTGCAGGAGTCCAAAATGTGCCCAAGTGTGCTTGTTAGAAAGCTTGGCCTATCTACTTTCCAACCGAAGTGGAATTTTTGAATTTGGTGCTCATTTTCCCCTCCCAATCTTCATTCTCCCATGACTGCTTCCTGTGTGTCAAAATAGGGGTAGAGAGGCCATTTTTTGGGTGTTTTTGACCTCCTCGAGACTCAAATCATGCCCAAATTTCTTGTCCAAGCACCAATAGTCATGATTTCGCATGCTGAATCAAAAAATACAAGCCATTTATCATTTGGAGCTCCCAATCCAAAACGCCGCGCCAGTGGCATAGCGCACAGGGAGAAAAAACATGTGTTGTGACCAAAAAATTACCATGTGACCAAAATTGCCCCAAATTTCTTGAAATTTGGGCTAGAGGTTCTCTAAGAGGCACTATTCTGGGCCATAGAGGCTTCAACCAAGATTCAAAGCTGATCTTGCTCTTTTTGCCTCTTTTGCCTCTTTGTTGCTTTGCTCAATTTTTCCTTCAAGCTCCTTATCCGAGCCTTTGCACTCATGTTCCGTGCCCTGTAATGATAAACCATCCTCCTCAGTATGGTTTTGTCTTTGTCGACCTTCTCCAGCAGTCTCTCAAGGTGGATGTTGATGCGCTCGAGCCAAGATTCACAGTCATTGTTAATCTCTTGCTCCAAGGTAGTGAGCTCGATCCTCCTTTGCTGGGTAGCTTGTTGATTCTCATGGATGCTTTGCAGCTCCATGATCTCATGCTGGTCCTCAAGCTATTTGTTCCTCTACTCCAAATACGTGATGATCCATTTGGCCCTCTCACAATTAAGTGACAAGTCTTGAATCTCCGTGTTCTACTCCTGAATGGTCATCCTAAGTCTAGCACTCTCCACATCTGCATCATCATCATGAATGAGGATGAAGTCGACCTCCTCTTCCCCTGATGGCCCCTCATCATGCATGGGTCTCTTGCCCTTGTCCTGTACCTGTGTAGTTGGTGCCAGAAGCGAGGCCCTTTCCACCCTGGGTGGAGATAACACTCGATTTGCTTCTGCAAACAAGTGCCTACTGCCTCTCTGATATGTAATGAATACTAGCATAGTAGTGGTCTCATGGTGCTCATACTGATGAGAAGGACCACCTATCTCATGCTCTGCCTCTGATAGTACCTGTGAAGTTCTGAAGAGGTCACGGGAGATGAAGTCCTCCCAAGCAATGCCCTGCAATCCCAACTGATGATCCACCAAAATCCGAATAAGAGCAAAGTGATAAACGTTGTTAAGTTGTTGCTGAGGGGTCTTATGCTGCATGAAGGTGTTCATCCTCTCCATGTTCCTGCAAATTAAAAATGGGTGGTTCATCATCCGCACCCTGGTAAAGTGCATTAGTAACCTGATGTGGTAGGCATATAGACGAGAGAACCTCCCCTCACAGCTGAAGTACTTCATGATCAATTTCATGAGCAGAGCATACTCATCTTTCAAATATATGAATGGGAAGACTCTTGTGAGCTGCCTCAAGAATCTGGCCTTAATGTAAGGCTCATAGTGTTGCCTATCCACCTTATTTTTCTTATGCCATTGTTCTCCAACATTTGGTATGCCTGTTGCCACTGAGATAGTTTCAGGTGTCAATGTGAAGGTGACCCTGACCAAGATAGACTGACCTCCATGTAGGTGAAGCACAAAAAGATGGGCCAACTCATGATGAACTCTAACATTAGCCACCCTTTGAAAAAATTCAAAACATGATAGGTGCTGGAAGCATGACATGGCAAGAGGGCATGCTTGAAATTGAGTGAGGGTAGTTGGCTCATCCCTAACATGTTTGCCACTCTTGTGATGTCTCCTGGGAGCCTATTCTTCCGAGGATGAATCACTTTGTGTCTCCACCTCATACTCTAATGAATGCTCAGATGCCATGACTGCTATGTGTACTGTACTTATGCTGCCCTTTGATGATGGTGTGAAGCTGGGTGCTTTTGTGATATCTGTCAATTTGAGGGGTTTCACAAGCAATTTGAGGCGATTTGGCACGGTTTCAGGCCTTTGTGGGTGTGCACCGCACGCCAAACCTAGTGCGTCGCACCGGTTATATGCACCGCGCCCGTTGAAATTTTACACTGTGGGGTGGCTCTATGTACGCCACGCCCTCTTTGTGCACCACACCCCTCAGTGTGTGTGCCACGCCCTAGAAACTGCCTCCAACTTACTCTTAAATATGCACTTTGCTCTCCTAATCACTTTGCAATGTCTCCCTATGAACTTGATTTGCACAATGACTTTGATTTTGGTGGAAACTTGTATATAAAGACTTTGAAGTCATGGGTTAAATTTTTTCTTCTCCAAAAACCCATTTTTCTAATGTTATGTTTTGACACTTTTTCACTGACTTAAAGCAACACTGAATTTCACTTTTCCCTTTGAAATTTGAGCTCAAATGATGAAATTTTTGACACTCCTTGCAGGGATTGAATGACAGGGCATTTGGCCATGGAAACCATGACTGCACCTTAATAAATCAACTGACAACTTTTTTGAAAATTTTATCACAAATGACATTGTTTGACTTTTCTTCAAAACAGATTTTTGAAGAACAGTCGAAGTCTATCACCATAACGATGAAACTCTCTGAATCATAACTTTGTAAGGGCCTCACTCTGGCCTGCATGGCTTTATTGGACATATTTGAGGACCAAATTTATTTATCCCTAGACCTAATTATCGAAAATGACTTTTGTCCATTAAAGGACCAGACCTTGACTATCATGGACTTTAGTGATCATTGACAAAAGACCTAAGCCAGCAGGAGCCAGACATGAGGGGAAATGACTAGCATGACCTTTTCTGTCAGAGTATGGAACGCCCCTAGCGGAAAGCAGCTAGGTGAATGGAAGGGGACACCTAAAAATGAAATGCATAAAGAGTTTTGATCTCTGACGGAGGACTAACCAGACCGACTCTAACAAAGGGCTTCTCAAAGAAGGATATATCATATTATATTACATTTTAACAAAAGGTTTCAGATATTAGTTCTATCAGATCAGACCTTTTGATAAGGATTTCCATGTGTTATATAATTAAATCCAGGCATGCGATTATTATTGAATCATTGAATTTAACTAAATCTTAAAAAGAGACCCATTTGTATTTAAAGTTTTTTGATAAAAATTTAGAAATGGGGGGTTTGTTGTATAGCACAACACAAACCTCGATTGATAATTTATGCAAGTAATTTAGGACACTGAGTTGACTTAACAATAGGTGCATTCATTGCATGGTGTGGTATGGCGTGTGTGGTTGTATGTGTGTGATGCACACTATGCGTATGTGAACCTGGTGGAGGAGAAGGCACTTGGTGTTTGTCTGGTGTGGTGACTGGTCCGGAGTGCGTATGGAATAAAGACAAATGTAGAAGCTAAGGATCGATGAAGGGTTAAGTATCAGCATTTTATTTCAACTTTATTATGCATGTGATTTATGACTATGGTATATGATGATTATATGTGATCTATGGTTCTGGTTATGATGGTTACATGTGATTTACAATTTTGATCTATAATGGTTGTGTTGAGCTAACCTGATGTGATATTTTTATACATGTTGATTTGGTCAAATATGCTATTTTGACTTATTGTGACAGGAAGCGAACATGATTGCAAATGTACCTTTGGACGAGCTACCAATGAGGTATGATGTGAATTTATTTCAATTTATTTTAAATCTAATGGAAGTTATGTGCTTGGAACATGAATGCATGAACATGCCCATTGGGTGGTTGAAATCGAATACAAGAATTAGTAGCAGTAGAAAATAAATTGGAATGTGCAACATTATGCTAGTAGAGTAGTTCAAGAACAAGTCCATTGAGGGGCACTGGTACCCAATAGTGTCCATTGATTTCCATGAGCATGCTATGACCGATATGATGGTTTTAAGGTAGGTATATGCCTTGGTTTTATATCTTCTAATGCGAGGAAGCCTTGCCAAGGGATGGATTACTTAGGATAGGGGATTCTAGTGGAACTTGGAAAGTGAGTGACTGCACGGAAGGGATTGATTGGATTGCCTGAGGGACTATGTAGCAGAGAAGGGAAGTTAAGGGATGGATTTGTTTTGATCATTATAATTTCTAGATGCAATGAAATGCACATTGGGAGTGTGCCCAGGAAAAATAAGCTGGTAATTATTCGTTGAGACAACAAGTGGGATAAGATTATAGCACTAGAAACTAGATGGAGATTTGACTTTATAGTGGATTTTGGACTTCCTAGGAAGGAGGTGAATCCTAGGATTACTTTGAGAATTGAGGTGTGAGCCTCTGGATTTCGTTGTTCCAGATGTAGGTATCGTATCATTATTATTTGATGGTTGGGGAAATTTGCATATGTGTATATGTGGTTATTGTAAATATCGTAATGAGTTGTGTTATAAAGCTCCAATATGTAGTATGGTTGTTATCTAGTCATGTTGTCATGAAGTTTTTCTCTTGAGAGAGTCATTCATTGTAAATACTCCAACGCGTTATGTTATAAAGCTCCATGGGAAGTATTTTTTGTTTTCAATAGTCTTGTTAGTTAAGGATGTCATTGAACATTGAGGATGGTGTTCCCCCAAGGGGGAGGGTTCTCTAACAGCCCCAGTTAAAAAACTCATGTAAAATATATAAATACCCTGGATGATGGGACACATATTCCAAGCTAAATGGTGGGAAAGAGATCCTAGTAGGTGTTCATTTGGTTGTTTATGGCTAAAGGGAATTGGCAAAGGCAGTGGCTAAGGCTTTGGAATATGGCACAGGGGTGATTGCCTTAAGAGAGACTTGGCTCAACCAATCTATGGTTGGGCGGAACGTGGTAGTCCCATCACTGGTTCGTTAATTGCATTGATTAATGAGAAATTCATTCCATTGATTTTCATGTGTAAATGTAATAGTGTATAAATGGTTATTTATGGTTGATATGTTTATTGTAATTCTATCCCTATTATGTTGGCTACATGTACATTTTATGGTAGCAGTTATGTATGGCTCTTAGCATGTTTTTAATTGTATATGAATGGATAATGTTTCTATCACCTAATAGATGAATATGTAGAAAATTCCATGAGGAAACAAGGATTCATATTGATTCTCAGATAAGTATGGGATCCCTACACTTAATTATATTGTTTACACCTGTAGCTTACATGTTGACAATATGTTTGATGAAATGTCTGTCATGGCTAGTAGGGTTTTGGTTAAGGTCTTGTTAAGTTTATTGATTTTGCTTCATTGTTTCCCTATACTTTTATGCATTTCAAGCTATCATTCCATTCTAGGAAGTGACCTAGGCTCTGGACTTGAAAAAGTGGCAGAAATCCCAAATTCGTTAGTACAGAACTAGAAATTTTGGTCTACAATCATTGGCATGCTGACCTATGAGAGTGATTTTGGGTCTCTGGTCACTCCCTTGCCCATAGCATGAGAAAAACTATGGCATAAGAGGTCCATAATAGTAGTGGGACTCGCTAACCATATCATCTTCGTGATGGAAGAATCTCAGTCGCACACACATCTCATCCTCTATGCAACTGACATCTAAGGTTTCAAAATCACAGGTGTAGGCTCTCCAAAGGTTGAATTTGACCACAGTTGTTGGCTTAGAGGCTGAAGGGAGTGATTGGACCTTTCTAGTTGCATGCATGACTCCATGTGACTGGGACCTAAATGTTTAGTTTTTCAGTTATCTAAAATTTTCAGTCATTGACTATAGTGTTCGGTAGTTGACCACAGACACTAACAATTCATTACAGGTTTCAGAATTAGGGTTTTGAGTATAAGCATGATTGGGTTCCTCTCATAAATATTATTTAGTTAATTTTTACTGGATAGTTGTATGGATGAAGACATGGATTATTGTACTCTCATTTACTGAATCATTCAATGATGATCTAATAAGAAGAAGAATTTGAAAGGGTTTTCCCCATAGTGGGGTTTTCTCTGGTCTTCGATCAGTCCTGGTGTCTCTATCTATCAATTCTTTTCTTCTATTTCTCCTTTATGTTCCGCTACATTTATGACAATGATATTTTTCTTTCTACATTGTTGCATTTATTGTTGGATAATGTAAATCTGAATAATGTGATGATGTTATGGGGTGAATTTAATGTGTTAATGAAGAAATGCAATTATCAAAGAAAAGAACAATATAGCCCTAAGAAAAATTAACATGGTATCAAAGATGGATTGAAGAAAAGTCATGGATATCACCCTTATGATGACACCATTGATGGATGCAAGAAGAGGATGGTGGAGACCTAAAATAATTCTAGGGTTTGAAGAAAACCTTAGGCAATTTGTGTATTAAGGTTTGATGGATATTATGAGTTTAGGGTTTGAAAGAAACCTTGATTTAAGGAAAATATATGAGATATGAAATCTAGAAATCCTGGCATGATCATTGTGAATATGTTCAAGTACTTCTATCAGATTTGAGGAAGCCCTAGATGGGATAGTATCTAGTAGGCCTATTTGTTGATAAAGTTGATAGAAATAGTGAAGGCAACATTGTCATATATACAATGGACAGTGATAGCTCTTGATGGCTGGTTCAAGATGCAGATGATCACCTTTCAATGAACATAAGTATTTTTTGATTTATAGTACTCATTTATGTCTGTAATTTTGTTTAGAATTATGGATCTAATTATTATTTTTATTATTACGTATACTTCCTGCATGAATATTTGAGTATTTGGATGCTTCTAACCTCTTGATGAGTTGTGATAATTGGATCCTTCTTGAAGATCATGGATAATGAAGGGATAGAGGAGCTAGTAATGGTAACAAAGTGCTACAAGCTTCTTATGTCAAATAAGAAGGTGCACATGTATTTGAATACTATAAGGTATGGATGGTATATTGTTCCAATGTTATGTTTCAGCTGTAATATTGATGGAAAGGTAAGTCCTAAGGTTTGATAAGAATGTCCCCTTCACAAATGGCTCATGCATATGAAAATTATTTATATTCATGGTTCTTGTGATGAAATAGTGCAAGTATCTTACCTCTTAGACATGATGAATTTATTAAATCTTAGTATTAATCTTTGATACATTGGTATACTTAATGTTTGGCTAAGACCTATCATTTTGGATATCTTTATTCCATAAAGAAGGGTAACTTCTTGATTCTTATAAATAGCAACTTGATACTATTGATATTGTTTGTGAAAAGTGTGGTAGACATGATGATAGAAGTGAAACAATGAGATTGATACCTAGGACCTTTTTTTGATCATGGTTATGTTTTGATGTGCTTAGTAATTAGGACATATGGTAAAATTAAATGACATAACTTGATGATCCTTGAAGTATGATGTTACACCTATTTGTTTCCCTAATCATAAAACACTAAACATTGATGAAAGATTGATGTCATGATCTAATAGTGAAGTATATGATGTTATCATCTATGACCATGATGAATATGTGATATACACTGAATTTATTATTTAACACATCTATTTATGCATGAAAGTATCATAGACAGGTTGATGACTTTAATGAACATGACTAAAGTGGCTTCCCATTCAGTGGGATATTCTCTCAAGAATATCCCTTACTCCTATTATCACTATATTTATATTATTTGTTGTTGAAGTATGATTTATAAACATGAATAGACAAGTATCTGATATTGTTGATCTATAGCAAAGTTTTGATATGAGAAGAGAGAGTTTTCCATTACTCTAAGCCCCAACCCACAAAAGCAAGCCTATGGGTGCAATTGTATCCTCCCAACCACAAAGAAGAATGCCTATGGGTGTGATTATACTTGAAGGTCACAAAAGTGAAGTTTTGAGCATGAAATTAGAAGTTCACCTGAACTATGTCAGTCCTACAGACATGGAGCAGACAACAAAAAGTTCTATGAGAATGGAAGTTTGAATTCTTGACTTACTATAATGTGAATATGTTGACTAAACTTGTGTTTTTTGGTGACCAGGATATTCATATCAATATGTCATTATGATTGAAGTTTTTAACTAGATTTGGCTAATTGATGTGGATAAGCAGTGTTTGGAGTTTTGACATGATGCTTGTTAATGATTTATATCTTTGACTTAATGATTGAGATATGTTTTGAGCTATCGATCTCACTCTGATAGAAAATTTGGGATTTGACCTAATGACTAATGATTCGATTTGATCACTGATGACTTAACAATGTTATATAGAATTTTAGTGACATATATTGGTTAACATCATTAGATTTGACACAATGACTGAAGTATTGACAGTTATGATTCAGTATGAAGTAATCTCACAATAAATGGCTGGAACCTGCATGACTTATTATTGGTGTATGTATTTTCATCTATTGACTTATATTATGATCATGAGGATGAATTGATGAATTTTGGATTGATATTGCTTGGTAGATGACAACTTGTTGGCATGACAAAGTCATAATTTGATATTTGGATGTGAGCTCTACTTGTCACCTAGTCCAAAGAATTTGTTACAGTGATATTGATGATTTTGATATTTAAATTGCACAGCATTGATCTATGTAAGGCTGAACATATTGGTTTGGTAAAGTGTTATGTTTATAGAAATAATTGTATGAAGCAAGCTCCACGAGCCTGATATGTCTAGTAATTTGATGAAGCCAAGAAGATGTGCCCATCCAAAACTCTATTTAAAAATTTGTCCAAGGTATGAATGATTCTTTTGTTTTTATATACTGATGATCTATTATTGACAAGTAATGAGCCTCTAATGATCAAAGTAAGATGGAGATGGCTTTTTAAGTTTGAAATAATGAATCATGGCATAATGAGTGTATTTCTAAATTTTGGAAAAGAAAATCTATATTGTAATCTATTGAAAAAGTTTTTGGAAAGTGGAGATACAAATACTTGGACACTCTGAGTGAATTTTATGAAGTTATGAAGATATATTATTGAACTTGACTTGGCAGCCAACAGTTCATTGAAGCATTGATGTTTCATTTTGAACACTCATCCATATATATATATATATATGATGTACATAGAACCTAAGCAAATTCATGATTGATCCACTTCATAGACATTGAATTGTCTCCAAGTACCCTTCAAGATACTTGCATGGGACGATCAATTTTTGGTCTAGGACATTCTTCATGTGATATGCAACTACATAAATGTATTGATGATGTTTGGGTTTGTTATTGATGAGAACCTCTGGGTGCTACCTTAGTATGAGATCTGCCATGATATTTTTGGATGAAAGGTCCATATCTTTAAGCATAAATGAGGTTGACTACGATGTTGTTATCATGGCTAGCTATGAGGAAAGATGGAAAAGATATTTGGAAATCCATTTAAGAAAGTTCTGGTTATGACATAGATACATTGCGATGAAAAAGAATGATAATTGATTGGAAAATAATCTCACATATAAATGAGACTAAGACAACTTAATTGAGACAATGTTGTTGTATGAGACAAGCTTAGGCTTATGGTTGGAACCTCCTTGAGAGGGAGGAAGACTATGGTATCCTTTTTATGATATGTATATTTTGTTCTAATACGATATTTGATTTGATTTCCTGTATGAGTAAGAGACAACCGTTATTAAGAAATATGAGCACGATGAAATATTACTGATCTATAGAGAGCATTGCTAATAGAGAACATTGAGCTAGCTCTTCCCCCCTATTTGATCTCCGAGGTTGTGAATTGAGATGGAGGACTCGTAGGATTGAGTGATCTCTGGAAAGTAGGGTTGTAGATGTTGCTCCCCTATATATTACCCATAGGGTTGGAAAAATTTATCCCCTATCTTGGTATTTTCAAAGTATACCCTAGTTGGCATCATACCCACAAGCAGAGCTTGCCGGGAATACTTCTCCTTGTCTAGCCAACTGGTTGAGAATGTACTTGGGGTTGTACACCCAAGATTATTATGATGCAGGTGTTCTACCACATGGATCTTGAGGGTAATTCTTGGGAAGATTAGTAGGAAGTAGGATGGGTTGAGTAATAGCTCCCCTATATCACCTATTTCTTAATATGGGGTCAAAGATGTCTAGATCCCCCATGATATTCTAGGTTGAGATGTGCTCCCCGTTGTGGTTCGAGGCTGAGATGTACTCCCTGATGATATGATCTCCAATGATGATGTGGGTCATATATTTTGCTCCCTGCTAATTTCTCCCAGGTGGTAGCATTGAGCTCCTCATTGGCAGTGATTTCGGGTGGTAGCAATGGATCCCCAATGGATAGAGGGTGGTACCCTAGGCTCCCCTTCGATGTTAAATTATTTTTCTTTTAGATTCGATAGTGTTCAACATATGAGAAAATAAGATCAAGAGATAAGAAAGAATAAGAAGAGATGAGAAGTGACGACATATGATGATGAGATAATTGAGATTGGATATGATTTGATGGAAGGATACGCATGACATGATGCAAGTGGAATGATCCATAGTTGTGAGGGAGTGTTAAAATTGGAAACTAGTTACAAATTCCACTTTGGATAGATAATTTGATGGAGATAATGATTACATTGAATTCCACTTTTTGAGAGGACCAAAATTGACCTAAAGAACATCTAATTTGGATAAGGGAAAGTGTATTTTCAAATTATAAGCCCACATGTGCACACTTGATTAGTCTGGCCCTAAAGTAAAATGGACCCCCTTGGAAGGATATAAATACAAGTGACCTCTACCTAATTTAGAATCATCATGGATAATTATTTTATTCTTTTTCTTGGTTTTGGCTCACACAGGTCTGAGGCACATCTATGGAGGAATAGGTTTTCTTGAAGATGAAATTGTAGGGTCTAAAGCTTGCATCTCTATTTTATAGTTTTGGGCCTCAATCGCAGGCACAACATAGGAGGGTCACAACTACAATTTCTCACTAGCTAGCTCATCTGTGCGAGATAAGCATCTCAGTCGCACACACAACTTGTCATCTATGCAATTGACATCTAGTGTTTCAACATCATAGTTGCAACCTCTCTAAAGGCTGAATTTGACTATAGTTGTTGGCTTATAGACTATATGAAATAATGGACCTTTCTAGTCGCATGCATGACTCCTCCTCCATTAGTCCAGGACCATAATGTTTGCTTTTTTAGTTATCTAAAGTTTTCACTCATTGACTGTAGTGTTTGGTGGTTTACCGAAAATAGTGAGAGTCCATTACAAGTTTCAGAATCAAGGTTTAGAGCATAAGAATGATTAAGTTCATCTCATAAATATTTTTTATTTTATTTTTGCTGGATAGTTGCATGGATGAAGATATGGATTATTACACTCACATTTATTGAATCATTCAACGACGATCTAATAAGAACAAGAATTTGAAAGGGTTTTCCCCATAGTGGGTTTTTCCCTAGTCTCTAACCAATCCTGATGTCTCTATTTGTGAATGCTTTTCTTCTATTGTTCCTTTATCTTCCATTGCATTTATGATTATATTGGTCTTTCTACATAGTTTCACATGTTGTTGGATAATGTAAATATGAATAATGTTATGTCGTTATGGGGTGAATTTAATGTGTTAATGAAGAAATGCAATTATTAAAGAAGAGAACAATATAGACCTAAGAAAAATTGACATGGTCTTGGGTCTTTTCTATGCACAAGTCTATTTTGTAGACCGTGGTGGAAGCTTTAATTCAATACTTCCAAAATACTTATGTTCAGGTCTTCAAGAGAGTCTTGACTTCTTGTTCAAGTGATTGAAGCTTTAAAACAAGCCCTCCAAAATATATTTATGCACAAAACGTTTATAAAGAAGTCTCAATTCCTCTTTGAAAACTTCAACAAATATATTAGATATATAGACTTCAAAAAATCCACCAAAATAATATACTTTGAAATTCTAGGTCTCTGAGGTAACATAGAGATTTCAATATCCTTTAACAATGATTTCAATCTCGAGGAATACGCCCAGAACTTTTTTCTTTTCATTAAGGGATTCAAACTTCTCTAGGCTATCAGACGAGCCTTTCGCTGCTCTAGAATAGGGTTTATGATCCTTTAAAAATCCTCGGTTTTTTCTCCTCAAACTTGGGGCCTTAACATAGTGACTAGGACTTCTAAATGTGCCCAGAACTTGGTTTATTTCCTTTTAGGAACTAGGCCATTGGAAACTTTATTTTATATCTTGTCTTGAAGACCTTGAGATCTTCTTACTACCCTTATGCAAATGCCCTTAGCTCTGATACCATGTTGAGAAAACCTTATAGAAACAATTTAAATGATTTTCTCTTTAACATGATAGGAGTTTATGATGTTCTTTTACTTCTTATGTTAGTTTTTTTTATATTATCATTATGTTCTTTTATCATCAAAAATCTATCAAAACATGAAGTTCGTCAAAGACACAAGGACACCAGATGTAGGCACTTAGCTAGGAAAAAACCCCTCTATAGGGGAAAACTAGAAATGCTTCTTCTTATATAATCAATTCAAGGAGACTCCCAAGACCACAAAATCTAAAAAACACACCAAGATCACACCAACCACCCATACAAATGCTTTGCTACACAAACAAGGTTTGTTTCTCCTTCTTGCATGAATTTGGACCTATGAAAACCCTATCCTTGCACATAAACTCACACATGTGGGTTTCCAAGAGAGAGAAAATTCATCTAAGACCAAAATAGAGAAAAAGTTGCCTCTTCATTTCCTTTTAGCCTTCCTTTACACTACTTTTCTTGCCTCAGATCAAATAAGATAAGATATGGTTTTAATGTACCTCTAATTGAGGTTGAATTCCATCATGATTATAGTCTTCTTGATGTTGGAAATTTCACTTCAAGGCCAAGTTGAGGGGCTAGATGACTTGATCATTTGGTGGAATCTAAGACACTTTTGCTAAATTTCTCTTTTTCCTTTTACAAGAGTCTCAAAGGTGTAACAATCCCTGGTTGATTTTCCATGTAAAAATATACAATACCAAGGTCATGGGACACATAGTCCAGGCTGAATGGTGGGAAAACATTAAAGTGGGGATCACTATTGGTTCATTTTTGGCTAAGGAAATTGGAAAAGGCACTCGGAAAGGAAAAGAGGAATTAATTGGCATTTTATATGTGAAATAAATAAAAAGGGAGAAAAGAAAGGTGAAGAGAGAAATATTTGCATGAGAGGAAATTGAAGGAAAAATGAAGAAAATAGATGCCTCAATGATAAAAAGTCTTCTAATGACCAGTTAATGGCCTTTTAACAATTTAGCTTTGGAGCTCTCTTATATTCTCTCATACTCTTGCACACATAGAGAATTCTTGGAGCATGCTTGGAGAATTCTAGTTTCACTTATATTTAGAGAAAGAAGGAAAAGGAAAGAAGGAAAGTACAAGGGAACAAGTGGATCAAAAGCTACAATTAGATTTCTTTGCAAGTAATGGATTTCATGTGTGATTTCCTTGTTGATTTATGGATGCATGGTATATGCATATGATTATCTCGTTATCTTCCTTTATTGGCATAGAGGATTTCCTGGATTAACAATGGTTTTAACATTTCCTAGATAGCCATGGTGTGGTGGGTTTTTCCACTTGATTGTTTTCTGATTGGTTGTCATAATTCCTTATGGATGTGGGTTGGAAGAAACACTATGGAAGCCCTATAACAACTTGGGTTGAGTTACTAGTCCTGGACCCTAGGTTGGGTCAAACGATTTGGAGCCCTTAGTGGGTTGAGTTACAAGTCCTTGCAGCTGAGTTGGACAAATGCTCTAGAAACCTTGGAAGGTTGTGGGTTGAGATACTAGTTCTTGGAGCCCTAGACAACCTAGGTAGAGACCGGTCTGGTTGGTGTTAGTGATGTATGACCGTGACATGGAATCACTAGTTAAGGGGTGAGGTGGTTTGGCCTCTAGAAGCCTTGGTTTGGTTTGTCTTGGATTATTCCATGAAATCCCACATTGATGCTTGGAATATGGTGCGAGGGTGATTGGTTGAAAGAGATATTTGGTTTAGCCCAATCTATGGTCAAGTGGTACATGGAAGTCCCTGACATGGTTGGAATTTTCATATGTTAATATGAGTCGTTTTACTATTGTGATCTATGAGCATATGTGTCGATTATGATGGTTATCTTATGGCTACCTTGCCATGGTTTATATGTTGTTTATTTTTTAGTTACATGCTAGTTATGTGATGTTTATTATCTATGGATATTTACATGTTTTGATAAGCTATTGAATGGTTGATGAATGCATGGACTAACAAGTTCTATTGTAGCTAGCTAGAGAATATTTAGAGCCTTCTCAGTGATTATCAGGTGAAGAATATATGTTTATGATTAGATATCCATTCTTGACCTATAACTTACTTGTTCACCTATGTTTGACAAAATGTTTATTATGTTATAGGAAGTCTAGGTCAAGTTCTGCCTCTAAGTTTGAATACTTAGCTTTGTTGTTAAGCCATTTATGATTTTGAGAAGTCTTTAGCAATTTTGGGTAGTGATATGGAGGTTGACCTGGAAATGTGGCTCAGATCTCAGGACCGCATCCTCTGAACTAGAAAGTTTGGGTCACAACTGTACTTAGATAGTGTTGTGCATGCAGTTGGAGGCATATAACCACATGGAGGCCTTGTCATGCATATAGTTCGAGGTTAAATTGCGACAAATTGAGTGCCAACTTAGGGCTTGGTCACCTGGGCTGGTCCTTTGGCCCCTAAGTGCCCTAGAATGTTGATGGATGTTATGAGTTTTTAGTTTATGGTCATATATGCATTCGTGACCTGTAGTTTACTTGTTCACCATGTGTTTGACGAAATTTCTGTTATGTTCTAGGTAGTCTAGGTCAAGTTCTACCTTTGAGTTTGAATGTTTAGCTTTATCTTTAAGCCATTTATGATTTTGAGAAGTCTCAAGAAGTTCTGGGTAGTGGTTTGGAGGCTGACCTGGAAATATGGCTCAGATCTCAGGATCATACCCTCTAAACTGGGCAAGTTGGGTCATAATTGCACTCAAGTAGTGTTATGTGTGCAGTTGGAGGCCTTCAACCACATGGAGACCTTATCATGCATGCGGTTAGGGGTTAAATTTGCAGAAAATTATCCCCAACTCAAGATTTAGTCAGCTGGTGTGGTCTTTTGACCCTTGAGCGTCCTGAAGCCCTATAGGATGTTAGTGAGTGTTCAGTTGTAGATCCTGTTAGGCCCCTATACCAATAGGTGTCATATGTCATGATTGACTTAATGAGCTATGTAATATGTTCATACATTTTCTTGTTGCAAAGGTTTTCCATATTTTCAAAAAAATAAAAAAACTTAAAAAATGTAAAGAGGGTATACCCTAAAATAAAAATCAAAGGGTAAAAAGAATAAAGATGGTCGAAAAAATGAAAGAAAATGAACCCCAAACAAAAAAGACTAGGAAAGTGTGCAAGTTTAAATGCCACTACTTTTCATTTTGTGTAATAAACAAATTGTGTGCAATTTGTCACTTATGCCACAATTCATGAATAGTCAAACTGTTTAAACTTGGCTCATTCATCTTTCAATTTCATGTTGTAGAAATAGAGAATAAATATCTAACCAAACAGTGTAATCTTGGCAGATAAGTAGATAGGTAGAGTAAATAAAAAGGAGCTCAACAGTTTAATCTGAGCCCTTGGATGTAATAAGTGTAGATTTAGATATAAATCAATATGTAAAAGAAAAGGAAGTTGGAGAGGGTTTGCCAGTTTAAGTGCACCCTAATAAATAATAAAAAATGCTAGGGTTAAGTAGGTAGGGTAGGTAGATGATGTTACAGAATTATGTGTGATGAATAATGTCTCTAAATGTGTTAATATTTCACTTTCTGATCATAAGGCAAAATCATACACTACATTGAAGACATCACAAGCAAAGTCACAATGATTAACTCCCTTTCTCATTTTTCCTAATTATTTACTAATTTCCCCCGAAGGTCTAAGGTATTTGCTAAATTGGAGGGGCTCAGAGCATTTCTCTACCTTTTGGAGGGACCGGACCCTCGGCCCAATAATTTCAAAAGCCTAAGTACTTAAAATCATCATTCATTTACTTTCATAAGTATTTTTCTAAGTAAAATCCCATTTTACTTAAAAAAAATACACAATATCACTTAAAATCCCCTTTTCACTTAAGCCTAAGTTGAAAATACACTCTAATGTTTTATTTAGCACTTTTTTATTGCACTTTTTTATTACATTTTTTCATATTAATTTTTAACTTATACTATATAACTCCCGAATGAAAATTCGCCCTTTCCCATATTATTAAATATACATAAAAATCCCGAAATATTAATATCCTGCCCAATTGGTGAATTATAACCATAAATATGTTTTAAACCGAGATTAACTAGTTAACCCTTAACTAGTTAAAAGCCCTCATCTCCTCCTACATTAACAAGCAATTAATTAAACCTCATGGTTAATTAAGGACCTCCCTGACCTATCATATCACCCTCGATACAATTAATTAACATTTAATTGAATCAGGCCTGCCCCAATTAAAGATCCATCGTATCACGTCACTCGTCCACCATTCAATCGCGCCCCCATCATTCGATGATTGTTATTCATATCACACCCCCCTTGGTGACCGCACGTTAACATGCGATCGCCAAGCGGTTTTCACTCCGTACCTTTGCCACATGTCATGCAATCAACAGAATCACTGGCTCCCAGCTGAATACCGCCCAACCCCAAAAGTGGTGCAATACTAGACCGCTTACCGCCCTCCACATACGACAAAACATATTTTCCCACTTACGTCATCCACCTAATAACCAAAAACCCCACCAACCTTGAATTTGTTAATAAAACAAAAAAAAATTCATTTTCATTATTCTGTACAGCAACCCGTGCTCCCATGCAAAGCAACGTCCAAGTCAACTGTTAAAGCTTTCCAACCGCCACCTGGTCAGAAAATTTGCAGCCACGCAGCCCATAACCTATTATCTAACCTTCCATTGCACTGTCCACTTCCCTAATATAGGTATTTATCCAATTTCCATCGAAACCCTGCAAGTTTTGGTTTTATACTATAAATTCCACAAGAAAAGGCCAAATTCAATACAAGTTCAGACTTTGTTTCACTATATAGGTTCACAAACCTGTTGTTTTGCCTATTTTTTACAAGAAAACCTGAATTCCATTTCTGAATCCACAAGAACCAGAAATGGAAACCCCTGCTATTTTGAATATCGCACCTATCAATGCCCCTCATAAAAACCTAGTTTATCTGCCTCTTGTAGATAAAGACTTCTAAATAAAGGACCTATCCACTAACCAGAATCACCTCAAGGTCTTTTGCCAATCCAAAGACAACTACCTAGATGGCTCAGACATCATGGGACTGTGGGAATCCAACCTTCCTAGGTATTTTCTCCCCTCATTCCATGTTTTCCCTGATATAATTCATTAATGCCATGCGAACTATGATCCAAACCTAAGAGTTGTTATGTATCCAAGTCAAACAATTCTTTTCCCAATAACAGTTGCATCCATTAATGAAATGTTGCAATTTTCCCTTGGTCAAGCTCTCACTCCCCTTTCTATGGGATATTTACTTGAGAAATCCACTGAATTACCACAATCAGAACTCATTTGCATCTGTCAGACCTTCATATTAGAAAAACATTAGCCCAAACGCCCCCCTCCTTATGTACAGACCTTTTTCAGAGATATGGGCAGACTTATAGGGGATATGATATCTTTAGTTATGGGATTTAACACTAGTGAATACATTGATGAAGTAACCCTAGTGTTGTTGGTGTCAATTTTTACTCTTCGACAACCACCTACTATTAAGTATGACTGTGCTTCCTATATTTCCAATAAGATTCATGATCAATTCCTAAGACTGAACAATGTAGGAGTCTTCAAGTATACCACTTTCATCTATCATCTTATTTGTATTATCAGTTAGAGAGCTTCCCTTTCCTTGTCAGGAAGCTTGACACCAAAGGAAATCCCAGGTCTATCATATTTTGGAGTCCCATTTTCCATAAGTCCCTTGAGACCCCTTACACCTACAATGAGTTCATAGATCTATTTCTCCATCCAGCAACCACTTTGTTGGCAGGGATTTCTCCTCCTAGGATCAATGGTGATATGAAAAATATCCTCCAACTCTCCAAGCAGTACATGATAGGTGATTGGTACCTATATAAGAAGCATACAGTAATTAGGATCTATGGGTGTGAGCTCTGCCCTTTTAAGCTACCAAAGTATGTTCCAATGAGACTCTTTGCATTGGAATATTTCAGGCAAATGATAAATGCATACCTAGTCCATTTTTATAATGCCAAGAAGAAATCTCAGCTTAGAATTAAGAATCAGCTAGGCCCTTTTGTCTGCAACACTACGGACGCATGGAGAGAAGTTGAAATAATTTTATAAGATCATCTTAAGTTACAAAAGAGTTTTGGGTGGATACCGTATGACCCTAACAACTTTATATGTGATAGAAGAATGAAGAACAGGTTGTCACCATACATTCACCATAGGATCCCAGAGATTGAACAATTTGCAAATATGGATGAATGGAGAGAAGGGACCTTAGTAGAAAATGTGATTGAGTAGGTCAATATTGAGAATGTTGTGAAAGATTTTGAGAAGACACTTAACCTAGATTCTTTTGGGTAGGTACAAAGATCAAGAATTGGTGCATCTATTACTAGAACCTCTTAGCAAACTTCACAGGAAATCATCACACCAACTATAGGGTCATCAAAAGGCAAAGAATTAGAAACTAGTATTCAAGTCACAAAATAGTCTACAATGTCTAAGTAGCCTGAAACTTCCAAAGAACAAGCCCAAATGCCAACTCCTCCAACTCAAACCAATGTGGAAGGACATCCAAGATTGCAGACTCCTCTAAGTGAGGAAAGGAATAAAAAGAGAGACAGAGAAGTAGCTACCCCTGCCAGTGGACCCTCAGACTAGCCTGGAACAAAAAAGAAAAGGTTAAATCCCCCTTCAGAGGAGGAATTTGTGGAAGAGACTACAGAGAGTCAAAGGAGAGAAGGAGTAGATAGCCAACACACGTTTTCAGTGGGAGGAACATCCACTAGCTCATAGAGACAGGAGCTAGAGTGACAACAAAGTGCAGAGGTATCATCTTTCAGGCCACCAGGGAAAGAGGCCTTAGATATCAAGAAAACATTTACGAAAAATAAAGGCCAGGAATGATCCATTGAGGCTTAAAATTTACAATCAATATTTGAAAATGGCCCTCAAAAATCAACAGAGATTAATGTTAGCCTATGACATTAAAGAGCACAAAATGATAATGAGATACTTTAAGCCTAAAGTACAACAACCTCAATTAGTAGCAGATTATTTCAAAACAAATTTGGAGGTCATGGCAAAGGATATTCATCCTATGGATCAAACTGAATTACATAAACAAACTAGAGAAATGATCTATTCGACCTTGACTGGTAAGGCAATGATGGCCCATTGGTTACAAAATTCTTTGGATAATACAACGACCCAACTACACTTAGAGAAAGCCTCCTCCCAAGTTAAAGATAATAGAATAAAGTCTTTAGAAGAAATTATTATTGGATTGGGACATGATCCCAAAGATGTGAAGGGTGTAGAAACATTGATCAAAAAGAAAGATGAAAATATTGTTGCCCTGAGGAAACAGTTAAAGCTACCTCTTTCAAAGTATCCATAGATGGCTAAGATTATAAAACAAAAATCTGAAGAAGACTTGATGGATTTACTTTTAAAACTTAATGAGCAACTAAATGAGACTAAACAAGAACTAGAAAAAGCATTGAAGGACAAGCAGGGAGAGTCGACCTCTCAGCCTCCTGATGTAATACCAGTAGTCTCAACAGCAGTCGCTTCTACACTTGGGATCGCATTAGAATCAAACATTCCAACAACCACAATAGAGGTGATCACAGGTACAACAACAGCAAGAATAACAGGGATAACAGAGGGCAGCAGTGCCAATTTGAGCACAGAGGAATTAATAAAGTCAATGGAGGACATGAGACTACAAGTTTCAGAGCTAAACAGGGTAAAAGAACTGTTTGCTAAGTTGGAACGAAGCTACGATCTCTCAAAGATAAATGTTGCAGAAAAGACAAGAGAGATTAAAGGATTAGAAAATAAAGTGAAAACATTACAAAAGGATTTTACTTTTGACAAACCTCTGTCAAAAATTAAAAAAATTCTTTGGGCCAACATCACTCAATCCATAAATGATGTATAGCCATCCATCCAAGTAATTTTGAACAAATTGATCTAGTAAAGAAAACCCAAGAAGAAATTCAAAGGACAAAAGCACAATTAGGACAAATGCTTGAGGAAACCAATAGGCTCATACATTTTTTGAATTCTAGGAATAAGGAACAACTGGAAGAATTTTGCATCACAGATAGAACAAAAACCATTTTGGAAATCAAAAGGGTATTAACCAAAATAACTTTAATGCAAAATTTACAAAGAGGCTGTCATGTCATGCAGACATAGATTAATTCTTTTATGGAGAAATTTGTTATTTTGCAGAGTAAAGGGCTACCCAGTCCTTTAGTGATTAATGACAGACTAATGAGGCATAAAGATTATTTGGATAAATTGAATCAATATGCAGGAAATCAAGCAAGTTCATCAACAAGTGTATCATGAATAAAAGAACTCCCTACAGACCAAGTTCTCTATGACAGCCTAGAGAACTTATTCTATGTCGAGCATGAACTGAAACACTTGTTCCTAATTCAGCCTACATTTTTCAGGTATACAGAAATAGTTGAAACCCTTAGAAAGATTCAGAAAACTAGGATACCACAGCCAAAATGGTCGGAAGAAATGCTTGAAATTTTGTAATTTATCCTTGGTAAAGTTAAATTTTGATTTTTACTATAGTCAATGAAGGTAAAGAGGATGAAATGAGATCAACAAGTAAAGAGTATCATATGCAGGTAAAGTGTATCAGTAGGAAGATCAAAACAGAGCAGCCATCACATAACTACACCAAGGACAATAAGAGGCCAAATCATAGGGCCTCACTCCAGCACATTCTCAAGAATAGGGACAACAAACCATTCAGTTGCCTTATCTGTCATCTACGAGGTCTTCTGGCCCTATTTTCTTGAAAGATATGATTAGTCATCCCAGTTTATATCTCACTTTGTTATGAGATATTTCATTGTAAAGTTTTTTTGTATAAATACACCCCTATTCGGAGTATTGAGGGTGGATTCTTTGACATTGCTATAAAACTGATATTTTGGAATAAAAAGTGTTGTTGGAAAAAAATTTCATGGTTAGCTGGATGAAGGATTGATGTAAAGGACTTTTCACATGATTCATGCATTGGACATCAAACAAATAAGTATCTTATAACTCATGTGTTAATGTTTTCTAGTTTATTATATTCATTATGTTCCATAACTGAATGTTAAAACAAAAAAGAATAATTCAGAAAGTGCTTAAGTGCAATCTGTCTTCAATCGTTTTTGTTCTCTATGTTTTCTTCTGAACTACCATAAACAATGAATTCTTAATTACCCCTGTTTCCTCGTTTATTCATTTCAATCATTTAGTAAAGAATTCTTAATTGCTCTTTATTGATGGTTAGTCATGTTCTACTCTTTTAAAGCATGTTGAAATATTCTTAATTGCCATTTAACCCTTTAAATCCATCCCATTTTTTTAAGTCTCTATTTGCTCCATTTTCAGCTATCTTGCCCTGTGAAACCATCCTTTATTGAGAAACCAAATCTAGTTGAGCCATTTTCCCTGACTCCATTAGCCCAATGGACTAAACTATTTAGTTCTACCCTTTGCCATTGAACTTCACCAACAAATTCAAACAAAACCCCAAGCTCTAATAACTAGCCTAAAACCTTATAAAACAAAGCAAAAACTTAAAGAAAGAGCCCTCTCTATATACAGATTGGCTAGATCCTGTATCTAAAAGATTGGTTTGTGGTTATGTCGGATCTCTTTCCCCTTCTTACAACTTCTGGGAAAATCTGAGTGATAACATAGTGGCGACTCTGCTGGGGAACGGAAATTTGTTATCATTACTATTTATTTTATAAACTACAGAGGAAGCATGAAGTTAGCAAGGTAGCCTTCGAACTGCTCTTGCTTTGCAAAATCATAAGTAGATGAATGATGCTTCAGTCTATCTCCAGTCTAGTTTATGAACTAAACATAAACTAGTTCCTCAATCAAACAAATCTTTAAGACTGTTTGAAATTTAATCTCAAAATTCCTAAAAAAAACACAGAACTTGTTAATATTAATTCAGAAAATCATAACCAAGAAATCTGGCTTCAGAAAGGACTCATTACACTAGGTCAAATCCTGACCCAAATCCACCACCTGTGTTTGAGAACCCTAATTTGATTCCCATAATTCTTAGGAGACAGGAAAGTCAAGAAAGTACTACTAGTTCTCGGCCTATTTATAGATCAACATCTTGCCCTGTAAAGTGGGTTTATCTTGAGGATGAGCCCTTTGATGAGTAGTTTGAAACCTCTTTGTTTGTAATATTTTCTGAGTCTAAATTAGTTCACTTGGTTCATGACCCTATGTTTATTGAAAACTTCAAATTGGAAGCTGTCAGTGTTGCAATTGATAGACATTTACAAAATTCAATACAATTTGAACTCACTTCTAAAAGAACACCTGATCTCTCTACAATCACTGTTGCTTCTGAAAGTTCCAAATCCTTCCCTCATACATCTCAACCACAAACTACTCCACCACAAACCCCTCCATCCACAACTCACATTCCTATTGTTACCCCTACCCCATCTATTATTTCATCACTATCTCCAGCTATAGCAAACAGGTATGCCCCCCTGAATTTACCAGACAACTTGGGTGTTATGCCCCAAGACTATCAAAGTAAAATCACCCAATTTGATGGCACTAGTACTTACACAACTCAACAACATACTAAAAAAATGAGTGACTATTTTGAAATATATGAGATTGATGCTAATGATATTAGAATGAGGATATTTGTCCAAAGTTTAACAGGTGAAGTCAAAACTTGGTTTAGGGCTCTAAAAGAAAACAACATAAATAACCTAGAATCCTTTTATACACAATTCTCAGATCGTTGGGAGAAGAAGAAAGATCCTCTACAAATCTTATCAGAGTATGAAAACTTTAAGAGAGGAACTCAGGAAACTGTGCAAGATTACTGCACTAGGTTTAATGTTGTTTACAATGCAATTCCTCAAAACCTCAAACCCCCACCTAATTTAGCCATGATCAAGTTCTCAGATGGATTTGATTCAGATAGGGATTTTCAGCTAAGGGAAAGAGCCCCTAAAACTTTAGAAGAAATGAAAATTATAGTTGTCAGTGTTGAAGCTAATTTGATTTCAAAATGTGCCAAGGCTAGAAGTGAAAGAAGGATACCGTTGAAAGAAGAATCTTCACCTGTGGAATAGAAACTGGATGCTATAATCAAAGGAATGGAAAGATTAGGGGATAGAGTGGAGACAATAGAAAGAAAATCACCTTGGGAGGGTCAGTAGGCCAATACAGGGAGGAATCCCAATTTCCGAAAAAACCAAAATCCAAACACTGGGAAAAATGGCCCTGGATTAGAAATTAGACCCCCTTTCCAAGAGAATTACATAAAAACTTCCAGCTCCCAGGATCCCCTTGACGATACTCAGATAAATCTAATGGGACTTAACAATGAAGGAGAAGTGTTTCTAACTCAAGAAGATCAAGGGCTCATGTTCTCAAACAATTTCAAACCCAGTCAGGAGAATCATTTGACTTTAGGGAGGGATATGACACAGCTATCTACGAAGTGCAAAAATAGTATAATTTGAGAAGTATAAGAATTGATGTTCCTGATAACAACAAATAGAAAGGTCCAAAACAACCAGCCAAAGGTAAAGCAGTACCTCCACATGTACAAATTTTATCTAGACCTAACAATAACCCCTCTAATCCAATAATAGAAGATATATCTAACAATCAACAAAGTAACAGACACACTTCCATTCCCCTTACCTCCAAAGCAACTGTGGAAGAACCTTCAGAAGTTAATCTACGAGAAAATGTAAATGCTAACCCTACTCATGAAAAATACAAAAACATTGAAAATCCAGATAATAGAGAGAATCCAACTGTTCGAAACACTAAATCCCAAATTGAAAAAACTTTCAATCTAGAAGCTGAAGTAGGAAAATTAAAGGTAGCTATCCCATTGTCTAAATTAGCTAAACATGATGCCTATCGAGAACAAATCAATAGATCACTTAAAATCAATGGAACCGAAAACTCTGTAAATGTTTTTTATGACCAACCAGAACTAATATTTGGCCTTGAAGTGAATATGAAACACCTAGAAGGAGGTGTGCCTACCTTCTATGTGAGTTCAAATATTCATGACAAAATCCTCCACAATGCCATGTTTGATTCTGGGGCATATCACAACTTAATGCCCAAATCTGTAATGGAGAAATCAGATCTTGACATCACTAGACCTTATAAAGATCTATTTTCTTTTGATTCAAGCCAAGTGAGATGTTTAGGGTTAATAAAAGACTTGTGTGTTTCTGTAGTTCAGTACCCTGCTAAAAAAATCTTGATGGATATAGTAATGGCAGATATTCCTCCAAAATACGGAATGTTGTTATCCGGGTCCTGGGGTGCTAAACTCTAAGGATCACTACAATTGGACATGTCTTATGCTACTATTTCTATTTCCAGCCAACTTAAGAAGCTATACCAAGAGACATTAATGAAATATGTAGTAAGTAGCCAGGAGAAACCACAAAATCTCCCTATCTACTCAGTACACTCAGATATGGATTCATTTATTCTATATAATGTCGAAATCAATCATGCCAACAATGAGCAAGTTTTAATAGCAAAACCAAAAGAAATTGAAACAAGAGAAACAAGTGTTTAGATCCAGGAAATCTCAGATACAAATGACAAATCAGATGACAAAGATAAACTTGATGAAAATGAAAAAATAAAACCCCCAGCTAAACAAATTCACACTACCCCTGACACTGATTATGTCCATGAAATTCTCCGGCACTTAGAATTTGATGGTTCAGTAAATAAATTGGGGGCAGGGGTAGGAATTTAGGTGCATAACTTAAAAAATGACCATGCTGAAGGCCATGCCTACAGGCTGAATTTTAAATGCGCCAACAGTATGGCAGAGTATGAAGCTCTTTTTCTAGGACTTAAAATTATGAAAAGGTTAGGAGTAATTAGAGTTTCTATTATAGATGATTCAGAATTAATTATTAATCATCTTAAAGGAAAGTACCTTACTAGAGATACTAGATTAGGATACTATAGGGGAACAATTATAGATATTTTTAATACTTTTCTGGAAACTCAGCTTGTTGTAGTATCTAGGAAGCACAACTTACATGCTCATAGTCTGGCCATGTTTGCCAGTACTTGTAAATTACCGTTCGACCTTAACCCCCAGTTCACTACTGAAATGAGCAAATTAATAACTTTCTGACTTTAGATAGTGAATTTTCTCATAGTCACATAGATATTGATGCTACTAAATAGATATATGAAGTAGATGCCAACATTGTAGAAGACAGTTCCATTCAAATGCTTCATCCCACAACTTTCACCAAACAGGAAGTTCAAGGCTTAAAACAGATGGATCTTGATGAGATAAATGAAGAAGAAGCAGAGGTCATAGATCTAAAAGACAATCATCTACCTAAGGGATCAACTCCTTTAGAGGACCTCTTCGACTCCAATGACATTCCTAAGAAACTAAGTAAGGAACCACTAAAAGTAGATATTGAGGAACATAACTTAGGAACAGAAGAAAATCCAAAAATGGTAAAACTATCAAAGCCCTTACCTCCTGACCAAAAGTTAAAATACGTTGAACTCATGAGAGAATTCTAGGATGTCTTCACCTGGGGTTATGAGGATTTGAAATCATATGATACCTCAATAATTCAACATACCACACCTTTGAAGGAATACCAGAAACTATTTAAACATAAACTCAGAAGAAACAACCCTATATTACTACCACTGATTGAGAAAGAGATTAACCGTATGTATGAGGCAGGGATAATTACACCTATAAGATTATCAGAGTGGGCATCTAATTTAGTGCCTACTAGGAAGAATACTGGTAAAATCAGACTATGTGTAGATTTGAGAAATGTAAACAAAGTTTATTTAAAGGATAATTACCATTTACCTAAGATGGATCACATTTTTCACAGGGTAGTGGGAGCCTCTAGGATTTCACTTTTGAATGGATTTTCAGGGTATAACCAGATCCTAGTTCACCCTGATGATCAAGAAAAAAATTCCTTTACCACACCATGGGGCACATTCATGTATATTAAAATGCCTTTTGGGCTTCAAAATGCAGGAGCTACTTTTCAAAGAGAAATGGACATTGCATTTTCTAAAGAGATTCATGATTTTCTTGTCATATATCTGGATGACTTAATTGTTTTTTCTAAGTTAGATAAGCAACATTTAGATCATCTCATATAGGTCTTTCTCAAATGTAGGAAATATGGTATCTCTTTAAATCCCAAAAAATCTTTGTTTGGTCTTGAAGAAGGTAAGCTCTTAGGGCACATTATCTCAAAGGATGGCATTCGGATTGATCCTGCCAGAATAAAAGCAATTTTACAGATACCTCATCCTAGAAGTATCAAATAACTTCAAGCTTTCTTAGGGAAGATAAACTTTCTAAGAAGATTCATATCTAATTTAGCAGAATTAATTAGGTTACTCAATAATATGTTAAGAAAGGATTCAAGTATAAAATGGATGGTAGAAGCCAAAAAATCATTTGAAGAAATTAAAATGGCTTTGACCAGAACACTAGTCCTTACAAGTCCCCATTTGATACAGATTTCACAATTTTTTCTTTTGCCTCAAAGCACACTATAGCAGTTGTTTTACTACAAAAGGATGACCAAGGATGTGAGAAACCCATAGCATTTTTTAATAAAGCACTTAGAGATGCATCACTGAAGTACAAAATCATGGAAAAATAGGCATTTGCACTTGTTAAAGCAATTAAGGACTTTAAAGTTTACATATTGTATTCACATGTGGTAGTCTATGTACCAAACGTTGTTTTCAAGGACATCCTAACTTAGGATTGAATTGAAGGCAAAAGAGGTAAATGGATTACTACAATTTTAGAGTATGATATTGAAATAAAACCTACAAAATTGATAAAAGGACAGGGATTGGCTAAACTCATGGCAAAGTCAAACTGCCAAGCCCTAGACATAAATGAATTGGATGACAAACAGGAGATGGCGACTCCACAAGTCAACTAGGCCTTCTCAAATTCCCCATGGTATGCTGATATAATATATGTGTTACAAAACCTGCAGGCTCCTCCAGGGTTGTCTAGAACAAAAAGTATATTTTTAAAGATGAAAGCCTTAAAGTTTTGCATTCTAGATAGTGCTCTTTTTTGGAAAAATCATGAAGGAATCTTATTGAGTTGTTTACTAAATAATGAAGCTGAAAAAACACTTCAAGATTTTCATGAAAGACACTGTGGTGGACACCTCTACTGGAAATCAACTACAGATAAGATCTTAAGGGCTGGTTTCTATTGGCCAACCTTGTTTGCTGATGTGAAAAAATTTGTTACCTCTTGCCATAAATGCCAAACTTTTTAGGTCAAGAGAAAACTATTACTTTACCCCTAAAACCCATCTCTACTGAAAAACCATTCCAACAATAGGGTCTCGACTTCATTGGAGAAATCCACTTTCCTTCCTCTAGCCAACATAAATGGATCCTTACTACCACTGATTACTTTACCAAATAGATAGAGGCCATACCTTCTAGACATGCCACAGGTGTAGTAATCATATGATTCCTAGAAACCAACATATTATTCAGATTTAGCTGCCCCACAAAAATCATAATAGACAATGTTGCATCCTTTCAATCAAGAAAGATGATCAATTTTTGTAATAAGTACCATATTACCTTAAAACATTCCATAGCCTATTATCTACATGGAAATGGACTAGCTAAATCCTCCAACAAAAGCCTTATAAATATTATCAAGAAACTGTTGGAAGAAAATAAAAATACTTGGCATAAGAAACTGATAAATGCACTATGGGTAGACAGATTGACAACTAAAAAAATCCATTGGCACTAGTCCTTATGAATTAGTCTATGGCATGGAGGCAGTATTCCCTTCATCATTGGGAGTTCCTGTTATGAAACTACTTCAAGAAGCTCAAGTGGAACCCAATGATATCCAAAGGAGGATTAATCAGAACATAAATTTACAGCGAACTAGAGAGGAAGTGTATCAGAGATCCCAAATATGGCAGGAAAAGCTCAAGAAGATATTTGATAGAAGAACTAAAGTGGAAGATTTCCACCTTGGAGACAAAGTGCTAAGATGGGATTCTAGAAGAGAGGACAAGGGGAAACATGGGAAGTCTGACTTCCTATGGAAAGGTCCATATATTATCCAGGCTCTACAAGGAAACAATACACATTATTTGAAGAACTTGAATGGTACAACATCAAAAGAAGGACCAGTCAATGGTCAAATGATAAAACATTACTTTGATCCTACCTATTAAGTTTACCATGACGACTAACCTGTACATACTATATCCTTTCTAATGTCACAGTTTTGATTGGATAGTGACTTTTGGAGTTGAAACCTGAAGAGAAGACCCTAAGCTTCAAAAGTATCATTGTCATACATAGAATAAAGAAGCAGGAAAAAGAAGATTGTGTAATATAATCAAAGTCATTCAAAGGCTATCTGATCTATTGTTCTTGACTTTTCACCAGGAAAAGCCATCCCCAAGTGGGGCTAGTGTTAGGCCCCTATACCAATAGGTGTCATATATCATGATTGACTTGATAAGCTCTGTAATATGTGCATACCTTTTCTTATTTCAAAGGTTTTCTATATTTTCAAAAAATCAAAAATTTAAAAAATATAAAGAGGGTATACCCTAAAAGAAAAATCAAAGGGTAAAAAGAATAAATATGGTAAAAAAAAAATGAAAGAAAATGAACCCCAAACAAAGAAGACCAGGAAAGTGTGCAAGTCTAAATGCCACTACTTTTCATTTTGTGTAATAAACAAATTGTGTGCAATTTTTCACTTATGCCACAATTCATAAATAGTCAAACTATATTTAAACTTGGCTCATTCATCTTTTAATTTCGTGTTGTAGAAATAGAAAATAAATATCTGACCAAACAGTGTAATCTTGGCAGATAAGTAGATAGATAGAGTAAATAAAAATGAGCTCAACAGTTTAATCTGAGCCCTTGGATGTAATAAGTGTAGATTTAGATAGAAATCATTATGTAAAATAAAAGGGAGTTGAAGAGGGTTTGCCAGTTTAAGTGCACCCTAATAAAGAAGAAAAAATGCTAGGGTTAAGTAGGTAGAGTAGGTAGACCATATTATAGAATTATGTATGATGAATAATGTCTCTAAATTTGTTAATCTTTCACCGTTTCATCATAAGGAAAAATCTACACTACATTGAAGACATCACAAGAAAAGTCACAATGATTAACTCCCCTTCTCATTTTTCCTAATTATTTACTAATTTCCCCGAAGAACTAAGGTATTTGCTAAATTGGAGGGGCTCAGAGCATTTCTCTGACTTTTGGAGGGACCGAACCCTCAGCCCAATAATTTGAAAAGCCTAAGTACTTAAAATCATCATTCATTCACTTTCATAAGTCTTTTTCTAAGTAAAATCCCATTTTACGTAGAAAAAATACACAATATCACATAAAATCCCCTTTTCACTTAAGCCTAAGTTGAAAATACACTCTAATGTTTTACTTAACACTTTTTTATTACATTTATTCATATTAATTTCTAACTTATATTATATAACTCCGGAATAAAAAATCACCATTTCTCGTATTATTAAATATACATAAAAATCCCGAAATATAAATATCCTGCCCCATTGGTGAATTGTAACCATAAGTATGTTTTAAGCCGAGATTAACTAGTTAACCCATAATTAGTTAACAACCCTCATTTTCCCGCTGCATTAGCAAGGAATTAATTAACCCTCACGGTTAATTAAGAACCTCCACGACCTATCATATCACCCTTGATACAATTAATTAAATTTTAATTGAGTCGGGCTCGCTGTAGTTAAAGATCCACCATATCACGTCACTCGTCCACTATTCGATTGCACCCCTATCATCTGACGATTGTTATTCATATCGCACCTCCCTCGAGTGACTGTGCGTTAACGCGTGATCACCAAGCGGTTTTCACCTCGTACCTCCACCACGCATCATGCAATCAATGGAATCGCTCGCTCCCGACCGAATACCACCCGACCCCAAAAGCAGTGCGATACCAGACCGCTTACCACCCTCCGCGTATACAAAACATCTTTTCCCGCTTATGTCATCCACCCGATAACCAAAAACCCCGCCAACCTTGACTTTGTTAATAAAACAAAAGAAATGTCATTCTCATTATTCTTTATAGCAACCTGTGCTCCCATGCAAAGCAACGTCCAAGTCAACTGTTAAAGCTTTCCAACCACCACATGATCAAAAAATTTGTAGCGACGCAGCCCAGAACCTGTTATCCAACCTTCCATTGTACTGTTCACTTCTCCAATACAGGTATTTATCCAATTTCCATCGAAACCCTGTAAGCTTTGGTTTTATATTATAAATTCCACAAGAAAAGGCCAAATTCGGTACAAGTTCAGACTTTGTTTCACCATATAGGTTCCCAAACCTACTGTTTTTCCTATTTTTTACAAGAAAACCCAAATTCCATTTATGAATCCACAAGAACCAAAAATGGAAACCCCTGCTGTTTTGAATATCACACATATTAATGCCCCTCATAAAATCCTAGACTATCTACCTCTTGCAAATAAAGGCTTCCAAATAAAAGACCTATCCACCAACCAGAATCACCTCAAGGTCTTTTTCCGATCTAGAGACAACTACCTAAATGGCTCAGACATCCTGGGACTGTGGGAATCCAACCTTCCCAGGTATTTTCTTCCCTCAGTCCATGTTTTCCCTGATATAATTCAACAATGCTAGGCGAACTATGATCCAAACCTAAGAGTTGTTATGTCCCCAAGTCAAATATTTTTTTCCCCATAACAACTACATCCATTAATGAAATGTTGCAATCTTCCTCTCGTCAAGTGCTCACTCCATTCCCTATGGGATATTTACTTGATAAATCCACTGAATTACCACAATCAGAACTCATTCGCATCTGTCAAACCTTCATGTTAGAAAAAAATCAGCCCAAAGGCCCCCCTCCTTATGTACAAACATTTTTCACAGATATGGGCAAACTTATAGTGGATATGATATATTTAGTTATGGGATTTAACACTAGTTAATACGTTGATGAAGTAACCCTAGTGTTGTTGTCAATTTTTACTCTTAGACAACCACCTGCTGTTAAGTATGACTATGCTTCCTATATTGCCAATAAGATTCATGATCAATTCCTAATATTGGACAATGAAGGAGTCTTCAAGAATACCACTTTCATCTATCATCTTTTGTTGTATTATCAGTCAAAGAAATTCCCTTTCCATGTTAGAAAGCTTGAAACCAAAGGAAATTCCAAGTCTATCATATTTTGAAGTCCCATTTTCCATAAGTCCCTTGAGACCCCTTACACCTACAATGAGTTCATAGATCTATTTCTCCATCCAGAAACCACTTTGTTGACAGGGGTTTCCCCTCCTAGGACCAATGGTGAGATGAAGAAGATCCTCCAGCTCTCCAAGTAGTACATGGTAGGTGATTGGTACCTATATAAGAACCATATAGAAATCAGGATCTATGGGTGTGAGCTCTACCCTTTTAAGCTACCAAAGTATATTCCAATGAAACTCTTTGCATTGGAACATTTCAGGCAAATGAGAAATTTAGACTTAGTCAATTTTTATAATTCCAAGAAGAAAGCTCATCTTAGAATTAAGAATCAGCTAGGCCCTTTGTCTGCAACACTAGGGAGGCATGGAGAGAAGCTCAAATAATTTTAGAAGATCATCTTAAGTTACAAAAGAGTTTTGGGTGGATACCATATGACCCTAACAACTTTATATGTGATAGAATAACGAAGAACAGTTTGTGACCATACATTCACCATAGGATCCTAGAGATTGAACATTTTGCAAATATGGATGAATGGAGAGAAGGGACCTTAGTAGAAAATGAGAGTGAGCAGGTCAATATTGAGAATGTTATAAAAGATTTTGAGAAGACACTTGACCTCGATTATTTTGGGAAGGTACAAATATTAGGAATTTGGTGCATATATTGCTAGAACCTCTCAGCAAACTTCATAAGAAATCAGCACACCAGCTACAGGGTCATCAAAAGACAAAGAATTAGAAACCAGTATTCAAGTTACAAAACAGTCTACAATGTCTAAACAGCCTGAAACTTCTGAAGAACAAGCCCAAATGCCAACTCCTCCAACTTAAACCAATGTGGAAGGACCTCCAAGCTTGCAGACTCGTCTGAATGAGGAAAGGAATAAAAAAGAGACAGGGAAGTAGCTATCCTAGCCTGGAACAAAAAGGTAAAGGTTAAATCTCCTTTCAGAGGAGGAATTTGTGGAAGAGACTACAGATAGTCAAAGGCGAGAAGGAGTAGATAGCCAGCACACTTTTCCAGTGGGAGGAACATCCACTAGCTCACAGAGACAAGAGCTAGAGAGGCAGCAAAATGCAGAGATATCATCTTTCAGGCCACTAGGGAAAGAGGCCTTAGATATCAAGAAAACATTTACAGAAATAAAGGCCAGGAATAATCCATTGAGACTTCAAATATGCAATCAATATTTGAAAATGGCCCCCACAAATCAACAGAGATTAATGTCAACCTATGACATTAAATAGGAAAAAACGATAATGAGCTACTTTAAGCCTAAATTACAACAACCTCAATAAGTAGCATATTATTTCAGAACAAATTTGGAGGCCATGGCAAAGAATATTCATCCTATGGATTAGATTGAATTGCATAAAAAAACTGGAAAAATGATCTATTCAACCTTGACTAGTAAGGCAATGATGGTCCATAGGTTACAAAATTATTTGGATAATACAACGACCCAACTACACTTAGAGAAAGCCTCCTCCCAAGCTAAAGATAACATAATAAAGTCTTTAGAAGAAATTATTATTGGATTGGGACATGATCCCAAATATGTAATGAGTGTAGAAGTATTGATCAAAAAGAAAGATGAAGATATTGCTGCCTTGAAGAAGAAGCTAAAGCTACCTTCTTCAAGGCATCCATAGACTACTAAGATTATAAAAGCAAAAATCTAAAGAAGAGTTGATGGATTTACTTTTAAAACTTAATGAGCGATTAAATGAGACTGAACAAGAACTAGAAAAAGCATTGAAAGACAAGCAGGGAGAGTCAACCTCTTAGCCTCCTGATGTAATACCAGTAGTCTCAATAGCAGTCCCTTCTACACTTGGGACTGCATTAGCACCAAACATTCCAACAACCACAACAGAGGTGGTCACAGGTACAACAACAGTAGGAACGACAGGGATAGCGCAGGGCAGCAATGCCAATTTGAGCACAAAGGAATTAATAAAGTCAATGGAGGACATGAGACTACAAGTTTCAGAGCTAAACAGAGTAAAAGAACAATTTACTAAGATGGAACGAAGCAATGATCTCTCAAAAATAAATGTTGCAGGAAAAACAATAGATTTTAAAGGATTAGAAAATAAAGTGAAAACATTAGAAAAGAATCTTACATTTAACAAGCCTCTATCAGAAATTAAGAAAATTCTTTGGGCCAACATCACTCAATCCATAAATGATGTATGGCCATCCATCCAAGTAATTTTTGAGCAAATTGATCTAGTAAAGACAACCCAAGAAGAAATTCAAAGGACAAAAGCACAATTAGGACAAATGCTTGAGGAAGCCAACAAGCTCATACATTTTTTGAATTCTAGGAATAAGGAACAACTGGAAGAATTTGGCATCACAGATAGAATAGAAACCATTTTGGAAATAAAAATGGTATTAACCAAAGGAACTTTGATGCAAAATTTAGAAAGAAGATGTCATGACATGCAGGCAAAGATTAATGCTTTTATGGAGAAATTTGATATTTTGCAGAGCAAAGGGCTACCCAGTCCTTTAGTGATTAATGACAAACTAATGAGGCATAAATATTATGTCGATAAATTGAATCAATATGCAGGTAATCAAGAAAGTTCATCAACAAGTGTGTCAAGAATAAAAGCACTCCCTACAGGGCGAGTTCTCTATGACAGCCTAGAGAACTTATTCTATGTCGAGCATGAACTGAAACACTTGTTCCCAATTTAGCCTATATTTTTCAGGTATACAGAAACAAATGAAACCCTCAGAAAGCTTCAGAAAGCCAGGATACCACAGCTAAAATGGTGGGGAAAAATTCTTGAAATTTTGTAATTTATCCTTGGTAAAGGTAAATTTTGATTTTTACTAAAGTCAATGAAGATAAAGAGGATGAAAAGAGATCAACAGGTAAAGAGTATCAGATGCAGGTAAAGTGTATCAGTAGGAAGATGAAAACATAGCAACCAACACATAACTACACCAAGGACAGCAAGAAGCCAAATCATAGGGCCTAACTCCATCACATTCTCAAGAATAGGGACAACAAACCATTCGGTTACTTTATCTGTCATCTATGAGGTCTTCTGGCCCTATTTTCTTGAAAGATATGATTAGTCATTTCAGTTTATATCTCACTTTGTTATGATATATTTCGTTGTAAAGAATTTTGTATAAATACACCACCATTCGGAGTATTGAAGGTGGATTCTTTGACATTGCTGTAAAACTGATATTTTGGAATAAAAAGTGTTGTTGGACAAATTTTTCATGGTTGGTTGGATGAAGGATTGATGTAAAGGACTTTTCTCAGGATTCATGTGTTCAACATCAAACAAATAAGTATCTTATATCTTATGTGTTAATGTTTTCTAGTTTATTATATTCATTATGTTCCATATCTGAATGTTAAAATGAAAAAGAATAATTCAGAAAGTGTGTAAGTGCAATCTGTCTTCAATCATTTTTATTCTCTATGTTTTCTTCTAAACTAGCATAAACAGTGAATTCTTAATTGCTCATGTTTCCTAGTTTATTCATTTTAGTCATTTAGTAAAGAATTATTAATTGATCTTTATTGGTGGTTAGTCATGTTCTACTCTTTTAAAGCATGTTGAAGGATTCTTAATTACCCTTTAACCCTTTAAATCCATCCCATCTTTTTAAGTCTCTATTTGCTCTCTGTTCAACTATCTTGCCCTGTGAAATCATCCTTTATTAAGAAACCAAATCCAGTTGAGTCATTTTCTCTGACTCCATTAGCCTAATGCACTAAAATATTTAGTTATACCCCTTTGCTATTGAACTTCACCCCAAATTCAAACAAAACCCTAAGCTCTAATAAGTAGCCTAAAACCTTATAAAAAAATCTAAAGCTTAAAGCAAGAGCCCTCTCTGGATACATGTTGGTTATATTTTGTATCTAAAAAATTGGTTTGTGGTTACCTCCGAACCATTTCCCCTTCTTACAACTTCTGGGAAAATTTGAGTGATAACAAATCCCATTTCCTTAACTAAAGCTGGAAGGTTGGGTCATGTCATAGTAAATCTTCATCTCATGTTTACCCCGATAGACCAATGGAATTGGGTAAATATCGGAGGGGGTGGTATTAGAGAGGGTTTCCATTCTCTTTAGGTGATATTTGATACTACAGGATGGTATCAGAGCATGGTTCAATTACTTGGACTAGATATGGTTATGGTTATCCCATTTAGCCCATATAGCTAGATGCATGTTGTTATGCATACATTGTCATGGTTATTGGTGGGCTCCAGAATTGCAGAAATGGTGCTGCCACTTCTGGGACTCCCTTCTTTACTTTTATCAACCTGGTAGTTCGTAACAAACTTGGAAGCTACGGTGCTATATGCACAAGTTCTAGCTCTTACTGCAGGTTGTCACTTGATCAGCTGGCACAAGTTCGCTAGGAGCTTAAGCCAACTTCTATGAGTTCTTAGAAGAAGCTTTTAACTGTGATGGATGAAAGCTAACTCAAAAGAGGCTAGTCCACTTGTAGAAAGAAGCAGAAAGCTGAAAGGAAATGTAAACCCTAGCAAACCCAAGTTTTACCGACTAACCCTACTTGTGCAATAAAAGAGATGAAAGCTGATAAAATGGATGTCATTCACTTGTGGAAAAGTAAAATGCATGTGTCTAATCTACTTCTAAAGGAAAATATGGGAAAAGCATCTTTTTGTATTTTTGAGTAATTTTATGCAGAATTATTATGCATGTGGTTTAACTATTTTTTACTCTGCAGAGGTTTATTGACGAAAGAAAGTGGAGTGGGTACTTACATGGGGTTGGGAAGGTGAGAAGAGGGCCTAAGGGGTCCCTAGCACCCTTCCAGATAATTTCACAGTGATCAGACCTCAAAAAAATGCTCACATGAACTTCTACAGGAAGTCTGCAGGGGTTCTAAGGAAGTTCTACGAGATATTCTACAAGAAGAGCCGAAAGAGGATTTTGGAGGGTTGGTGGAAAAACGGTGGGAAAGTGGAAATGGAGGATGGATGAGGATGTGAAGGGGTCTAGGACCTGATGAATGAAGCCAAGGGGTGATTAAGGTGGTTGGATTGGTTCAAGGATGGAGGGAGCAATGCCGCACAAGAATGTAGAAATTAGGGCAAATTGAGAAAGTGTGGCAAATAAAGTGAAGGAATTTTGGATTAGGGGTTGGAGCAGGTTGTATGATGGAGAAAGGATAGGCAGGAATGTATTACAGGTGTTTTGTACACTATTTTCCAAAACTGATTGAACAAAGACTAGAAAAACTAAAGATCTATCTATTTTGACCTAATCTGACCTGGAAACCAAAAACATGATGAATAGAAGTTTATAGACAGGAAATCATGCAAGATAACTATGGAAATTAAGCAAGAACAGATCTAAACATGTAAGTACAACTGGTATCAACTTTTCCAACTAAAAATCTAACATTAGCAATTGCATGGAAAGGCAAAAACAATGTTTTTGTGACAGCAAGTATGCCTTGGTTTCAGCTCATGGTCCCAAGGAGGGAGAGATGAGGTCAGGGATTGCTTGATGAATTTTTTGTAAATATTTTCTGTTACCAAACTATCAAATCAACCTGAAGCATGAAAATCTATTTTAATTATAAAAAACAACCTAAGTAACAAAGCAAGATCTTAACCTAAATAACATAAATTATTCTATGAATGCAAGGAAAACAAATTAAAGTACACAAAGGAGGTATTGGCACCTGGGTTGGGCCCAACCCCAAGAGTTACAGCCTCCTAAGAAAGCTCAGAGCTGGTGCAAAGCAAAATTCATCTCTATTACTAAAAAAATAATCATGTTGCAAAACTGTTTACAGCAAGAGCTCGAAAATGAGCTAAAATGCAGAGCTGCACTAAAGTGCGAAAAAAAACTATTCAATGGATAACCTACTGACTAAAATCTAACTAACATCTAACCAACAAAACTAAAGCACTAAGACTTCTTATTTATACAAATTGGGACCTCCAACAATCCTCCTAAAATCAAGGAACTTGGCTTCCTGAAACTGAAGATAACAGCATTCCTACTTGACTTGCTTGGTTGCCCTTTGGCTTTGTGCTCTGAATTTTTGATGGAGAATTCAAGGTAAGGGCTCATAAATGAAAGGGACACCTTCCTACAAGTCCTATCCCTTGTTCTTCCATGAACTTGGTTGTCAAGTGCTCATTAAACCTTTGATTTTGTCTCAAAATTGACCAAAAATCTACATAAAGCCTACGTTAGACTTTTTGGCATAATGACTAATCCAATTCACTCTATTAGCATAAATATAATAAAAAACATGCAATAAACTAATGAGAATGGTGGATTAAGTCAAATTAGGAGGCTGAATGAGCCCATATAATTACCCATTTCTGGGGCTCTTCATCACCCCCTATTGAAGGTGTTGCTCATCCTTTGAGAAACTAATCTATCTCTTCATTCTTGATGGCTCTGGTGGCCTCCTTAGCATCCCAAACTTCTGATGTGGTCTACTCATGTGTGCCATAAAATTCTGCCTTCTTGTCCATGTCCTTACACTGCTCCTCCTATTCTACTTGTTTAAAGTCTTGTGCTTTTCCTGGCGTTGAAATACATAGAGACCTGCCTTTTTCTTTTTTCCTTTTTGTTTTGTAGGTGTGCTTAATGTAGCAAGCACAGTTGCTGCTTCCCTTGCTAACATTTTAGGGAATTTCTCTTTCTGCTATTCTTTTTCTTCACTTCCCGAAGAAATCTCTATGCCCCCTATTTCTACTTGTGTCACTGGTATCTGAGGGTGTGTCTATTCTTTCTCTTGTTGGGTGCCTACCTTGGCTATGGCAGCCTTCTTTTGGGCTTTCTTGGCCTTTTTCTTCCCAATCTTTGTCCTTTTTCCCTTCTCTACTTTTATTGTTTTCTCTTTTTCTGTCTTAGGCTCAGCAATCTTGTCAAATTCCTCTTTTTCTTTTTGTTTTTCCTCTATTTTTCTCTCTGCTTGAATGCCTTGTGCTCCCTCATCAATGTTCTTCTCAATTTCTTCAGTTTTCTCCCCCTCATCACTACTGGATGGGCTGATATTCTTAGCCAAAGTTTGAATGTTATCATCCCTAAACATATTTCTGAAGATTTCCCAAGCTATGGGGACAGTATAGGTCTGTAAAGCATCTTCCACCAACAGTTTGATGAGTCCATGGTGGGCTAACTGATTTGGGACTCCTACATTTAGTTTTGTACCACATTCAATTAAAGACTAAAGGAGGAAATAAGAGATGCTCAGTTTTTTTAGCGGGAGGCAGGTCCATCCCATACCTCAATTCATGTAGAAACATGAAATAATTACCATAGATGATGCTAAACCTCCGTTCACATGTGATATATTTCATTATTTGATAACTGACTTCACTCTAGAGAGGAGGCAAGCTTTTCCTTCTAATATTGTTTTTGTCTTCTACAGGATGCTCCTCAGTTAGAAAAAATGTTTTCTTAGCCACTTGTCCCAATGACTTCTCCTCTTTCCTCCAAGGGAGCCCCAATGGTAAACCGGTAATTTTACTGATGAAATCAGGGGTAAGTTCTAGGGTCAAACCCCTAAAACTAACTATGGCATGTGTCTTCGAATGTGGTCTCAGGGACATCAAAAACTCTTCAGTCACATCCTCATCATAACTTTGAATTCTGCCAAAGAAGGATATCCAATTTTCCCTGGTGAAAAGGTCCACCACCTCAGGGTGCTTATATACTTTTCTAGAGTTTAAGGGTTCTTTCCTCATGAATCCTCCTGGTATGGTGTTGAGTTTGTGTCTTAAAAAACAAAGAAAATGCTCAGGTGGGAAAAAAATAGTCAATCACTGAAATAGAGGATAGTTGAATTCGGTTTTTTCTGAACCCAAGAAGAAATTTCTCGTGTGTTCCTTAGAATATCAAATAGCAATAATTCCCCTATTTTAAAACTGCTGTTACCCAAAATTTCACTGTCTATTTATGAAAAGAATTTTTTTTTACAGAACAAAGCATAAGGACACGGGTTCTTTTCTCAGCACATATATAGATATATAAATTCGGGTTATTTTCACACACACACAGGCTGGCCTCTATTACTGCATGTATCTTCTTTATAGGAGAATTTAAAAAAATGATAATGAGATTTCGGATGCAGAGAAAAAACTAGGTAAACTCAGTGAAATATGCAGGTAGACTTTCACTTCTTTTCTCAATGCACAGGCAGACTTTTACTCTCGTTTTTCAATCTAATGTCATGTTCAATTGACCACCTTGCACAAACAAATCATGCACAAAGAATTTTTCCCGAGCCTACCTTGTTTTGAGCTTGAAATTCAACGAAAATTCCAAGTTTTCTTTCTACAGTGTTGTTCTCTACCCTTCCTGTAGAACTCTTCCTGTAGAAGTCACCCGGCTCCTGTAGAATGAAACTATGCTTCCTGTAGAGTCCGATAGGTAGGAGATTTTCAAAAAACAGGTAGAAATATGGCGGAGGATGACTGGTTATATTCTCTGGAAGTCATAGATGCGTACTCCAGTCGAGAACGTCGTGAGTGCAAAATGAATGTAGGGTGGTGAATGTCTTAACTGAGCTGGTTTTTTATCTGCGGGCGTGATTCGTGGTGAGGTGATGAGGTGATGAGGTGGCCAGACCAGACCATTGATCCCCACTGCAGTGTTATTATAAAATTGTATGTTCTCTGCCTGTTAATCACATGACATCAGTTGTGCTGGAGTTCAAAACATTTGCCACTATCTGTTTTTTAAATTTCCCGTGAGTTGACTATACACGTGTGCTATGTGATCTCTGGATGAGTGCAATCAAACCAGCTGAGGGTGTCAAGTTAACTGGCCACATTTCTGGCTTAATCCAACCATTTCATTCATTCATGAAGTTTCAAATCATACATATGCAAATAGAGGAACTAGTTTAGACACTTACCTGTAAGTCGAAGTGTGCGTGCTGCTTGGTTCTTTTGTTGCTGCATGATCATATTCAATTGTTGCATGCCTGTATCCCTTCTGCTATATGCTTTTTGTTTCCTGATGTATGGCTATTTCTCTTGTGCAGGTATCCTCTGGCTGGATCTAAGCTGCAGGAGTCTATTCTAACATCAGATTTGCACCCTCATGCTGCTGATGCTGGATTTTTCCAGGACAACAACTTGTTTTGTCCATAGCTCCCAAATGATAGATTGGATTGACCTGAAACTTTCTGAGCATATTTCTATCATCATTATGCACCTCCCATAGCAAAATTATGGTCAATGGATGAACAGATTTCGAGAAAAAATGAAAATGGCTGAAGATGAAAAAAGTCAATTTCTTGGAAATTGTGCACTGGAATTGGCTCAAATTGATTGGGTAGCTTACTATCACCCATATGCATCTCTTCATGAAACAGGTTTTTAAATGGATGCACGGATATGGAGAAAATGCAAAATTGGTTGAAGGTGATGGAGGTTGATTTCATGGAAACCGTGCATTGGAATTGACTGAAATTGCTTGGGTATGTTGACATTATCCCTATACAACTCCCCATGAAACAGTTTTTAAATGGATGCACGGTTTTCAAGTTAGGAAAAAAATAAATTTCTGCTCTATGTATTTTGTATTAGAGCATTCTGGAGTTTTTTTGGACAGTAAGAAGAATGAGCTTGAAGTGTGATGCAGGCATGGAAATGATGGAAGAGGGGTTTGAAGACTACAGGAGGATTTATGAACCCTTTATGAAGCTTCCCTATTCCTCAAACTTCTTTTGAAGTCCATTTCTAGTTCTCTATAATTTCTACAAGATCCTCTTGTAGAAAACACAGTGTTCAAAAAAGAAGCACAATGAGGAGGAAAGAATGTCAAAAATGATGGAGAAGGGTGAGAGATGGTAGGAGAGGTGTTGTTATTGGTTTTAGAGCTTTCTTGGCACCTGTTGCTACTTCCCGAAGTTCTGTAAATCTGCAACACAACTGGAAGTTAATTTTTTCTTTTCTCTTTTTTTGAACAACTAGGGTGTCTCAAGGAGGTTTTCATCCTAATTGCCTGCCCTGGGTGCCTCCAAGGGAGGTTTTCACCCAGGGATCTTATTTTATTTTTCTTTTCTCTTCTTTCCAACCCATTGATTGCCTCATGGAGGTTTTCAATCAATGATCCAACCTGAGGTGCCTCCAAGGAGGTTTTCACCTTAGATTTTTATTTTCCTCTCATTTTCATTTTTTCTTTTTTATTTTTTTCCTATCCTTCCCTACCTGGAAAACAAAATCATTTTCAAGTATAAAAATACTTCCAATTGAGCCATGTGCCCATCAAGATTAGAGACAAAATGACGTGGAGGCTTGAAATGTATGCTTTGATAGGTATCTGAATTTCAGAGACCGAATGATTTGACTTTGAAGGGGTCAAGCATAGCTGAGGAAGAGAGTACTGCTGCAACTTAGTGACCGTCTGGAACCATATCTCAATATAGCTCTTATATCCTTGGTCCTTTTGCTGATCTGGATCATTCTTCATGTCACCTTCTACCATGACCTTCTCATCTTCCTCTTTTTGCTGATTTTTCTCTTGAATACATGGAGGATTTGATAGAAACCACGAGGAACTCTCTCAATCTCTGATTTTGATGTCTTCTCTTCATCAAGTGTAGCCCATGGTCCTTTGATCTCCTCTTTTGAATCTTCTTTTGCTAGATGTGGTCCTTCAATGCTTTCAATATAATCTCTTGTTTGCAATACTCTGCTTGAACTATGGTGAATATCATTGAGCTCAAGAGGAGTCGTTTAGACATGTTGTGCCTCAACATTGTAATTGGGTTGAGCTACTCTAATGTGCGGGTTTTGAAATAGTGGTTCCCCACTATATACTTGCTGAGTCTACCTATTATTTGGGTTTGGGTTCAACTGGGCAGGCATTTGGGGTTGCTTCAGTGGAGCAAGAGGTGGTGGTTGCGGTTGAGTAGGTGGCGGAAGAAATGGAGTAGGAGGAGTGTTGTACTGGGGCCTCCACCACTGATGAGGTGCATTCCATTGAGGCTGTGGCTGAGCGTAGGGGTGAAATGGATGAGCAACTGGTTGGGCATAATATGGAGATGTGAAGGACCAAGGAGGAGGTGTGGATCAGGAAGGATGAGCAGGAGGACCCCAAGAAGGCATGGAAGTGGCTTGATAGGGGTTTTAATAGGTCTGGGATGTTCCCTACATTCCCTACCAATAAGATATGGGTCCATGTGGCCTCCTTTGGCCCTCTAATATGCAGGTTTAATTTCGGGCAAGGAAGGGCACTAGTTCGTAGGATGGTCTTTTTCACAGACAAAACACACTTCTATAGAGTGCAATGGGCATTCAATCCTAGGATGCTTTCTAGTGCACCTAGGACAAAATATGGCCAAAGCCCTCTTGGCTTCCTCTTGCTTCCTTTGAATCTGCAAGGTATCCATTTGCATGGCAATAGTCTGTTTAATCTCGCTCTTGACATATTCCCACATGTTTCCAATTTCACCTTCAATGGATGAGTTGGAAGAAAAGGTACTACTCCCAACATTTTTGTTTTCAGCCATTTTCTCTAGAGGAATGTTTTCTTCTTCTTCTTCTCCCTTAGAAGTTCTTAAAATATGTCTTATTGTCCACTTAAGGTTCTTCTTAATCACGCCATCGAAGAAGAGAGAAATTTGGCTATGTGAAGCAGTGGGGGTGTTGCGTAAATATTTTTTCTGAATTATCTCTACTCCTACAAGGCATGAAAGTAAATCTTTTTAGTTATTTTTTTTGTGTTTTTCTCTACTTGTACCTACAAAACTGAAATTGATTGAACAACAAATTGCAACTAACTAAAATAAACCTTGCTGGAATGAAAATTGCAGAATTGAAATGAAAATAGGAGATGGCTAATATATGTTGCTGAAATGAAATTGTAGAAATAGAATGCTAAGCTACGCTTGCAGAATTGAAATGCTAATCTACACTTGCATAATTGAAATTGCGGAATTGAAATGCTAATCTATGCTTGCAAAATTGAAATGCTAATCTGTGAAAGTAGGAAATGTCTAATCGATTTTTGCGGAAATGAAATTGCAGAATGGAAATAAGACAACTACTTTACTCTTGCTGAAATAAACTATTGAGTAGAAGGTTGCAGTAGAAAATAGAAGAAAAGAAGCAATCACAAATACTTTGATGCTTCCCCAGCAACGACACCAAAAGGATGGTGGGCTCTAGTATTGCAACAATGGTGCTACCACTCTTAGGACTCCCTTCTTTACTTTTATCAACTCGGTAGTTCCTAACAAACTTGGAAGCGACAGTGCTATATGCACAAGTACTAGCTCTTACTGCAGGTTGTCACTTGATCAACTGGCACAAGTTCGCTAGGAGCTTAAGCCAACTTCTATGAGTTCTTAGAAGAATCTTTTACTGTGATAGATGAAAGCTAATTCAAAAGAGGCTAGTCTACTTGTAGAAAGAAGTGGAAAGCTAAAAGGAAATGCAAACCCTAGTTTTACCAACTAACCCTACTTGTACAAGAAAAGAGATGAAAGTTGCTGAAATAGATGCCATTGACTCTTGGAAAGATAAAATCCATGTGTCTAAGCTACTTTTGAAGGAAAATATGGAGAAACAATCTTTTTGTATTTTTGAGTAAATTTATGCAGAATTATTATGCATCTGGTTTAACTATTTTTGACTATGTAGAGGATTATTGATGAAAGAAAGTGGAGTGGGCGCTTGTAGGAGGTTGGGAAGGTGAGAAGAGGGCCTAAGGGGTCCCTAGCACCCTTCCAGACAATTTCACAGTGATCAGATCTTGAAAAACTACTCAAGTGAACTTCTACATGAAGTCTGTAGGGGTTCTATAGGAAGTTCTACATGATGTTCTACAGGAAGAGCCGAAAGAGGATTTTGGAGGGTTGATGGTGGAAAAATGGTGGAAAAGTGGAAATGGAGAATGAATGAGGATGTGAAGGGGTCTAGTACCTAGTGAATGAAGCCAAGGGGTGATTAAGGTGGTTGGATTGGTTCAAGGATGGAGGGAGCAATGCCGCACAAGAATGTAAAAATTAGGGAAAATTTGGAAAGTGTGGCAAATGAAGGGAATAAATCTTGGATTAAGGGTTAGAGCATGTTGTATGATGGAGGAAGGATAGGCAGGGATGTATTATAGGTGTTCTGCACACTATTTTCCAAAACTGATTGAACAAAGACTAGAAAAACCAGAGATCTATCTATTTTGACCTAATCTGACCTAGAAACTAGAAACATGATCAACAGAAGTTTATAGACAGGAAATCATGCAATATAACTATGGAAATTAAGCAAGAACAGATCTAAACATGCAAGTACAGTTGGTATCAACTTTTCGAACTAAAAATCTAACACTGGCAATTGCACAGAAAGACAAAAACAGTGTTTTTGTGGCAACAAGTATGCCTTGCTTTCAGCTCATGGTCCCAAGGAGGGAGAGATGAGGTCAACGATTGCTTGATGGCATTTTTGCATATCTTTTCTGTTACCAAACTATCAAATCAGTTTGAAGCATGAAAATATATTTTAATCATCAAAAACAACCTAAGTAACAAAGCAAGATCTTAACCTACATAACAGAAATTATTCTATGAATGCAAGGAAAACACATAAAAGTACACAAAGAAGGTATTGGCACTTGGGTTGGGCCTAACCCCAAGAGCTACAGCCTCCTAAGAAAGCTAAGAGCTGGTGCAAAGTGAAATTCATCACCATTACTAAAAAAATAATCATGTCACAAAACTGATTACAGCAAGGGCTCGAAAATGAGCTAAAATGCAGAGCTGCACTAGAGTGCGAAAAACAATTGTTCAATGGCTAACTTACTAATTAAAATCTAACTAAAATATAACCAACAAAACTGAGGCCCTAAGCCTTCTTATTTATACAAATGGGGACCTCCAACAGTCCTCCTAAAATCAAGGAACTCGGCTTCCTCGAACTGAAGATAACATCAGTGTTACTTGACTTGCTTAGCTGCCCTTTGGTTTTGTGCTCTAATTTTTTATGGAGAATTCGAGATAAGGGCTCATAAATGAAGGGGACACCTTCCTACAAATCCTCTCCCCTGTTCTTCCACGAATTTGGCTGCCAAGTGCTCATTAAACCTTTGATTTTGTCTCAAAATTGACCAAAAATCTGCATAAATCACACATTAGACTTTTTGCATAATGACTAACCCAATTCACTCTATTAGCATAAATATAATAAAAAACATGCAATGAAATAATGAGAATGGTGGATTAGGTTGAATTAGGAGGCTGAATGAGCCCATATAATTACCCATTTATGGGGCTCATCAGTTATGGTTGTCATGCATGAGGTTATTGTGTGCAGTTTATGTCATCATGATGTTATTGGTATGTTATGATGTCAATGTGTTAGTTAATATGGAGCAGGATATGCAGATCATCAAAGTGAGGTTGTAGCAGTGAACCTCGGGGTAAGAGCAGATCATCATACATGTTTGTATGTTGGGAATGTAGGTTTGTTGGTTAATGGTTGTTATAAGTATTATTCTTATGTACACATCTTCCGTTCTAGTGTTGTTTTGGTTACATGCATGATATTAGATATTAGTTAATCAATGCAATCATACGTACATGCGCCACATAATCATGAATGATATTAGCTTGTTGTTATATGCAGTGTGGTCATACACATGATGATGATGGTCATTACAACTTAGGTCTTGATGTTATTATGTATCATTTTAATCTAGATTGCCTTGTGAAGATGGTTATGGTTATGATATTCAGGTATGAGTCAATATACTTGTGATATTGTGTCATACTAATATGGACTAACTTGTGCAGATGTGATAACCTCCCCTGAGAGACATTGACATATGAGTTTAATTATGTCGTTGATGAGCCCCAAAAATGGATAATTATATGGGCTCATTCAGCCTCCTAATTCGACTTAATCCACCATTCTCACTAGTTTATTGCATGGTTTTTATTATATTTATGCTAATAAAGTGAATTAAGTTAGTCATTATGCCAACAAGTCTAATGTGTGCTTTATGCAATCTTTTTGGTCAATTTGGAAACAAAATCAAAGGTTTAAATGAGCACTTGGCAGCCAAATTTGTGGAGAGGGTTTGTAGGAAGGTGTCCCCTTCATTTATAGGTCCTTACCTCGAATTCTCCACCATCATCTTGGAGTTCAGGGGCCACCAAATCGATTATCACAAGGGCAGTCGAGCAAGGGCTAGTAAAGTTGTTGTTAACTACAAGTTTTGGCAGCCGAGTCCCGAAAGTTTAGGAGGACTGTTGGGGTCCTCAATTTGTATAAATAAGAAGGTTTAGGGCCTCATTTCAGTTAGTCACTTTGTAGGCAGAAGTTAGCTAGTTTGTAGTTCAATTTTAGTCATTTTTTAGGCAGTAGTTTAGCTCTGCATTTCAACACATTTTCAAGTTTTCCTTGTGGACAGTTTTTGGAATGTAACTATTATTTTGATCAATAAAGATGAATCTAGCTTTGCACCATCTCTAATCTCTCTTAGGAGGTTGTAGCTCTTGGGGTTGAGCCCATCACATGTGCCCAGTACCTCCTTCATTTACCTTTATGTGTTTTTGCTGCATTCTTAGAATAAAATCAGTTATTTAGATTTAAATCTTGTTTTGTTATTTATATTTCTTTTGATGATTAAAAAGGGTTTTCATGTTCAGGTTTATGATTTCTTAGTTTGCACAACTATTTCACATGATTTCATTGCCAGTAAGCTTATGTTCATTATATTTTGGTTTGTAGGTCATAGTAGGTCAAAATAGCTAGACCTCTTATTCTTCTAGTCTTTCTTCAATCAATTTTGAGAAATACTATGCAGATCACCTGTAATACATCCCTGCTTCCTTCTTTCATCATACTGCCTGCTCTAACCTCTAATCCAAGATTCCTTCCCTTCGTTTTCCATTTTCTCACTTTGCCCTAATTCCCATATTTTTTGTGCAACATTGCTCCACTTCGCCTTGAACAAATCCAACCATCCTCGCCACTCTTCAGCTCCATCCCCCAAGGCTTGGACCTCCTCACACCATTATCTCACCTCCATACCCATTCCTTCATCTTTCTCCCTCCATCCATCCTCCAAAATCCCATTTCTGAACATCTTGTAGAAAATTACAGACATCCTCTAGAAATTCCAAAACATCTTGTAGAAACCCTGCAGACTTCTTGTAGAAGCTCACAAAAGTAGTTTTTTGATAGCCAAACTCTGTGAAACTCTCTAGAGGGGTGCTAGGGACCCCTCAGGCCCTCTCTAAACCTTCCCAACCTCCTGCAAGCATTTTCTCTCGCCGATCCACCTCTGCATAGTAAAAAATAGTGAAAGCACATGCATGATAATTCTGACAACTTATTCAAAAATACAAAAGAATGTTTTCGTCAAATAGAAGTAGCTTAGACACATGTATTTTACCTTCTTAGAAGTAATGGCATCTCTTTTAGTAGCTTGCATCCTCTTTTTCGCATCAGTAGGGCTAGCTGGTAAAATTAGGGTTTACTAGAGTTTGCGTTTCCTTTCAAATTTTCAGTTTCCTTCTGCAAGTAGAATAGATTCCTTTGAGTTAGCTTTCATCCATCAGTTAAAAAGCTTCTTATCAGCGCTCATAGAACTTGGCTTAAGCTGCTAGCGGACTTGTGCCAGCTGACCAAGTGACAGCTACGGCAAGAGCTAGTACTTGTGCATACAGCACCGTCGCTTCCAAGTTTGTTACGAACTACCGAGTTGATAAAATTAAAGAAGGAGTCCAGGAGTTGCAGCATTATTGCTGCATACTGGGGCCCACCATCCTCTTTGGCACCATTTGCCGAGGAAGCATCAGTAATTTGGTGGATGCTGCTTTTCTTCTATTTCTACTACAACCTTCTACTAAGTAGTTTATTTCATTTCCATTCTGCAATTTCATTTCCGCAAAAGTAGAGTAGACATTTCCTGCTTTCATAGATTAGCATTTCAATTCCATAGTTTCAATTATGCAAGCGTAGATTAGCATTTCAATTCTACAAGCGTAGATTAGCATTTCAATTCCACAATTTCAATTCCGCAAGCGTAACTTAGCATTTCATTCCTGCAATTTCATTTCAGCTAAATAGATTAATCCTTTCCTACTTTACTTTCAATTCCGCATTTTCATTTCAACAAGATAGTTAGTTGCTGTGAAATCTATTTCAGTTTTGCAGGTACAAGTAGAAAAAAAACAAAGATCAACCAAAAAGATTTTCTTTCATGCCTTGTAGGAGTAGATATAATTCAGAGAAATCTTTACACAATGCCCCCACTGCTTCACACAGCCAACCTTCTCTCTTCTTCGATGGTTGTGATTGAGAAGAAACCCTAGGAGGACATGAAGACATATTTGAAGAACCTCTAGGGGAGAAGAAGAAGAAAACATTCCTCTGGAGCAAATGGCTGCAAACAGAAATCTTGGGAGTAGTACCTTATCCAAAAACGAATTTTCAAATCAGATGGAAGATTTCAAGAGCAAGGTGAGATAGTTTCTTGCCATGCAACTGGATAACTTATAGATCCAAAGGAAGCAAGAGGAAGCCAAGAGGGATTTGGTCATCTTTTGTCCCAGGCGCATTAGAAAGCATCCTAGGAACGAATGTCCAATGCACTCCCTAGAAGTGTGTTTCGTCTGTGAAGAATACCATCCTACGAATGAGTGCCCTTCCTTGCCTGGACTTAAAGCTGCATATTAGAGAGCCAAAGGAGCCACTGAATCACTCTATTATATGAACCAAAGGAGGCCACATAGACCCATACCCTACCAGAAAGGAATACAAGGGACATCCTAGACTTATTACGACCCCTATCAAGCCACTTTCATGCCTTCTTGGGGTTCCCTTGCTCATCCTTCCTTGTTCACACCTCATCCTTGTTCCTTCACAGATCCATATTATGCCCAACCAGCTGCTCATTCATTTCACTCTTATGCTCAGCCACAGGCTCAGTGGAATGCACCTCATCAGGGGTGGAGGCCCCAGTACAACTCTCCTCCTACGCATTTGCCTCCACCACCTGCGCAACCACATCTCCATCCTCATCCATCTCAAAATACACCTCCACTAAACTACCCGTACCACCACTTCCAACCCCGCACATTGGAATAGCTCAACCCAACTGCAAAGCTGAGACACAACATGTCCAAATGACTCCTCTTGAACTCAATGATCTTCACCATAGCTCAGGAAGAGTATTGAAAAAAAGAGATTATCTTGAAAGAATTGAAGGACCACATCTAGCAAAAGAAGGTTCAAAAGAGGAGATCAAATAACCACGGGCTGCACTTGATGAAGAGAAGACACCCAAATCAAAGATCGAGAGAACTTCCTCATGGTTACCATCAAATCCTCTATGTATTCAAGAGAAAACTCAGCAAAAAGAGGAATATGTGAGGGTCATGATAGAAGAAGAAACGGAGAATGATCCAGATCAGCAAAAGGACCAAGGATATCAGAGTTATATTGAGATATGGTTTCAGACGGTCACTAAGTTGCAGCAGTACTCTCTTCTTCCGCTATGTTCGATCCCTTCAAAATCAAATCATTTGGTCTCTGAAATCCAGATAGCTGTCAAAGCATGCATTTCAAGCCTCCACATCATTTTGTCTCTAATCTCGATGTGCACATGGCTTCATTGGAAGTATTCTTATACTTAAAAATGATTTTGTTTTTCAAGTAGGGTAGGGTAAAAAAAAAAAGTGAGAAGAAAATAAAAGTCTAAGGTGAAAACCCCCTTGGAGGCGCCTTAGATTGGCTCATTGATTGAAAACCTCCATGAGGCGGTCAATGGGTTGGGAAAAAAGAAGAGAAAAAAAATAAAGAAAAAGAAAGAGAGAATAAGATCCCAGGGTGAAAACCTCCCTTGGAGGTGCCCAGGGAAGACAATTAGGGTGAAAACCTCCATGAAGCACCTTAGTTGTTTAAAAAAAAAAAGGAAAAAATAAAAGAAAAAGAACAAAAAAATAAAAGAAAAAGAAAACAGGACTAATCTCTATGAAAAAATGCAGGTTGCAGTGAATACATTGCAGGAAAAGAGGGACACGCAAAACGAGGACAGGAGTCCGTACCAGGCTCCAAGACATCCCTTCAGACACTCCCTCCATGGCCACTCACCTCTCCTAGGATTTGGTCATATTCAAGTCAAGATTAGGCTTTCCACAGGAAGTTCTGGACTTTCTACAGGAAGTTCCAGGCTTTTCTACAAGAAGTTCCAGGCGTTTCTACAAGAAGTTCTAAATTTCTACAAGAAACATCCTGTAGAACCTTCGGATGACCCAAATTCAATTTTAAAATGGAATCTGATAGTTGAAATCTGTTGGTTAGGCCTGCAAGCATCCATGTTTCCATCCCTCACCCTTCTCCATAATGTTTTCCACCTCATTGTGCTTCTTTTCTAAAAACTGTGTGTTCTACAGGAAGTTCCTGTAGAAATTAAAGGAAGTTAGAAATGGATTTCAAAAAGGTAGTTTGTGAACATGATAACTTCCTAAGGGGTTCATAAGTCCTCCTACATTCTTCAAACTCTTCCTCCATCATTTCCATGCCTGCATCATAGCTCAAGCTCATTTTTATTACCATGCAAAAATCTGCAGAATGTTTGGAAGCAAAAATACATAGTGCTAAAATTTGTTTTTTTCCTAACTTGAAAATCGTGCATCCATTTGCAAAACCACTTTATGGGGAGTTGTATAGGGATAATGACAACATGCCCGAGCAATTTCAGCCAATTCCGGTGCATGGTTTCCAAGAAATCAGCCTCCATCACCTTCAACCATTTTTACATTTTCTCCATATCCGTGCATCCGTTTCAAAACATGTTTCATAGGGATATGCATATGGGTGATAGTAACCTACCCAAGCAGTTTCAGCCGATTCTGATGCACGATTTCCGAGAAATTGACCTCTGTAATCTTCAACCATTTTCCATTTTTCTCGAAATCAGTGCATCCATTGACCACCATTTCGCTTTGGGAGGTGCATACTGATGATAGACATATGCTCATAAAGTTTTAGATCGATCTGATCTATCGTTCGGGAGCAATGGAGAAAACAAGTTGTTGTCTTGGAAAAATTCAGCATCAGCAACTTGAGGGGGCAGATCTGAACGTGGAAACAATTTCCTGCAACATAGATCTAGCCAGAGGGTACCTGCACAAGAAAAACGGCCATGAATCAACAACCAAGCCATCATGCAACCTCAGAAACAAATGCATGCAGCAGAAGGAAAGACCATAGCACCTCATAGCAACCACATTCGACTTCCAGGTATGTGACTAAACTCATTCCTCTGATTGCATGAATGTAATTTGAAAACTGCGTGAACAATGAGATGGTTGTGGTTAAAAAAATCTGTGGCCAGCTAACTAGCCACCCTCATCCAATCCATACAACACTCAGTGGGTGAATACGACACGTGTACTCAGCCATCTTAGGAGGAAATCTGGAAACAGGGAGTGGTGACCGTTTAAACCTCAGTGCAATTGATGGAAGTAATTACAGGTAGAAAACATGAATTTTTATGATAGCACTACAGTTGGCATGTGGCCATGTATTCCTAGCCACTTCACTCCCTCATCACGAATCACGCCACAATTAAAAATGCTCGGTTGAAACTCCACCTGCTGTTTATTGGCACTTGCAACATCCTCAACTGAAGTATGCATCCTCCGCTTCCACAAAATGATTAACTAGTCATCCTCCACCAGTTCTTCTACCTGTCTACAAGATTCTACTACGTATTGGGCTTGGTCAGAGGTGCAGTGTTATTCTACAAGAACTGAGGGGGGGTCTTCTACAGGAAGTATGGCACAACCTTCTGGAACAGAGAAACCTAAGTTTTCCTTCGTCAAATTTGGAGTTCCGAGAGAGGTAGGTTTGAAAACACTCTTCCATGTATGATATATTTTGAAAGGTGGTGAATCGAAGTGTCTAGAGTAGGAGAATTAGAGACAAGTCTGCCTGTGAGTCAAAAATAGTAGCTGCCTATGTGTAGCACGAAATTTCTCAGTCGATTTTGTGTCAAAATTCTCCTCCAAAGTTCCATTAAAAAATCTATAGAAAAGATAAAGCACTGTGAGGGCTAACCTGTGCATGAAGAATTTGAATTTACATGGCTTTATGAGCACTGGGGATGAGAGTTGAGCTATGTGCCCTGTCTATGGAAACCTAAGTCTTCCTTTTATACATGGATAACCAAGTATTCGGGAAGCAAAAGTCTTGAAACCAGGGAATTATTGTTCATTGATATCAAATCGCTGAGGAATTCTTCCTTGAGTCCAGGGGGAAACCATAAACAAAATTTCCTTTTCTGACAAAATCATAAGAAAAAGGGAGCACTTTTACCATGCCAGGGGGATTCAAAATTCAGCATTATCCATGGTTATCATTTCAGGTTGTTGTGTGAACTTAGACATGGAATTGATTCACCTCCAGAAAAGAAGTTAAGCATTCCCTATTTTCTTCAGCAGTCATTAAGTGAATGTGCAACAAAAATGAATGAATGGATTCCAGACTAGTTGGCCCATCATGGGCTCATCAAATTATTAGTAGAAGATGCCCTGCACACCTACATTGTCCTCATATCATGGGAAATCTCCCGAAACATGTCTCGAGATGACAATATCAGAGTTTTGGTCAAAAATATCACCCCATCCAGCAATGAGGAAGAAAGAACACATTGAAAAAGGTGAGAAAACTAATGATGAAGAAATGCAAGACACTTAGGCACAGCAAGAATAAAGATGAAAAGGAGAAATGGGCCAAATTGCTGAAGCCTAAAACTGTGAAGGAACAATGGCACAAACACCCAAGGAAAAAAGATTTCAGAACAGAGCAGAGAAGACTGAAAAAGTCCAAACAAAGGAGGGCACAACCAAGGCAACCAAACATGAATTAAAAGGAAAGCCACATCCAGCCAAACAGGCCAAAACAGTTTCTATAGGAAGTCTAAAAACAGTTTCTACAGGAAGTCTGAAAACAGTTTCTACAGGAAGCCCGAAAATAGTGGACACAGGACTTTCTACAGGAAGTATGGAAACAGAGCAACAAAAGGAGAAATCACCCGAGATTTTGGCAAGGGAGGCAGCAACTATGCTGGCTACCTTAAGCACATCTCCACATAAAAAAGGAAAGCGAAAAAGGGAACCTTCCATGTACTTTAAGGCAAGAAGGAGCATGCGGATAAAAGTTGGCAGACCCCAGCCATAGTCAAAGGAGCCAGTTGTCATTAAGGACACAACAGCTAAACAAAAGGAGGAGTATCCTTCAAAGAGATCCATCATCTATGAATGAGGAAGCCAAAAGCCTTCACTTAGAGAGAGAGAATTAAGATGATGGACTCAAATACGGTTCTAAAGAAAGCTGAGATGGTTCTACAGGAAACTAAGAATTCTCTACAAGAAACTCAGGCTAAGTTGAGAGAGACCAAGATGTTGGAGGAAAAGGTAGCCAAACAATCATAAGAAGAAGGAAAGACAAGGAAACATCTGATGAACAACAAAGAAGAGGACAAGCTACAGGCTGAGGTTGAGGCACTAACAAAACTGCTACAAGAAAAGGAGCATAGGCAGTGGGAAGAAGTAGAAAGAAAAACATGGCTTCATGATCGAGAAGAGGACATCACTTCAGAAGCTTGGCATAGCAGGGAGGAAGAGATAGATTAGTTGGTCAGAGGATGAGCAACACTTTCAGTAGGGGGTAATGATGAGCCCCAAAAATGGATAATTATATGGGCTCATTCAGCCTCCTAATTCGACTTAATCCACCATTATCATTAGTTTATTGCATGTTTTTTATTATATTTATGCTAATAGAGTGAATTCGGTTAGTCATTATGCCAACAAGTCTAATGTATGCTTTATGCAGTGTTTCTGGTCAATTTGGAGACAAAATCAAAGGTTTAAATGAGCACTTGGCAGCCAAATTCGTGGAGAGGATTTGTAGAAAGGTGTCCCCTTCATTTATGGGCCCTTACCTTGAATTCTCCACCATCATCTTGGAGTTCAAGGGCCACCAAATCGATTATCACAAGTGCAGTTGAGCAAGGGTTAGTAAAGTTGTTTTTAACTACAAGTTTTGGCAGCCGAGTCCTTAAAGTTTAGGAGGACTGTTGGGATCCTCAATTTGTATAAATAAGAAGGCTTAGGGCCTCATTTTAGTTAGTCACTTTGTAGGCAAAAGTTAGTTAGTTTGTAGTTCGATTTTAGTCATTTTTTAGGCAGTAGTTTAACTCTACATTTTAGCACATTTTCAAGTTTTCCTTGTGGACAATTTTTGGAATGTAACTATTATTTTGATCAATGAAGATGAATCTAGCTTTGCACTGGCACTAGTCTCTCTTAGGAGGTTGTAGCTCTTGGGGTTGGGCCCATCTCAAGTGCCCAGTACCTCCTTTGTTTACCTTTATGTGTTTTTGCTGCATTCTTAGAATAAAATCTACTATTTAGATTTAAATCTTGTTTTGTTATTTAGATTGCTTTTGATGATTAAAAAGGGTTTTCATGTTCAGATTCATGATTGCTTAGTTTTCATAGCTATTTCACAAGATTTTTTTGTCAATAAGCTTCTGTTCATCATATTTTTGGTTTGTAGGTCAAAGTAGGTCAAAATAGTTAGACCTCTTATTCTTCTAGTCTTTCTTCGATTAGTTTTGAGAAATAGTGTGCAGATCACCTGTAATACATCCCTGCCTATCCTTCCTTCATCATACCACCTAATCCAACCCCTAATCCAATATTCCTTCCCTTCGTTTTCCATTTGCTCACTTTGCCCTAACTCCGATATTTTTTGTGCAACATTGCTCCACTCCGCCTTGAACAAAGCCAATGATCCTCGCCACTCTTTAGGTCCATCCCTCAAGTCTTGGACCTCCTCACACCATTATCTCACCTCCATACCCATTCCTTCATATTTCTCCCTCCATCCATCCTCCAAAATCCCATTTCTGAACATCTTGTAGAAAATTACAGACGTCCTATAGAAATTCCAGAACATCCTGTAGAACCCCTGCAGACTTCATTTAGAAGCTCGCGAAAGCGGTTTCTTGATAGCCAAAGTCCGCGAAACTCTTTGGAAGGGTGCTAGGGACCCCTTAGGCCCTCTCTGAACCTTCCCAACCTCTTGTAAGCATTTCCTCTCACCGATCCACCTCTGCATAGTCAAAAACAGTGAAAGCACATGCATGATAATTCTGACAACTTATTCAAAAATACAAAAAGATGTTTTCTTCAGATAGAAGTAGCTTAAACACATGTATTTTACCTTCTTAGAAGTAATGGAATCTCTTTCAGTAGCTTGCATCCTCTTTTTCGCATCAGTAGGGCTAGCTAGTAAAAAGGGTTTACTAGGGTTTGCGTTTCCTTTTAGCTTTTCAGTTTCCTTCTGCAAGTAGAGTAGCTTCCTTTGAGTTAGCTTTCATCCATCAGTTAAAAAGCTTCTTCTTAGTGGTCATAGAAGTTGGCTTAAGCCGCTAGTGGACTTGTGCCAACTAACCAAGTGACAGCTGCGGCAAGAGCTAGTACTTGTGCATACAGCACTGTCGCTTCCAAGTTTGTTACAAACTACCGGGTTGATAAAATTAGAGAAGGGATTCCTAGGAGTTGCAGCGTTATTGCTGCAATACTGGGGCCCACCAGTCGCCTATTTGGTTTATCTAAAATGGAATATTTATAGGTTTTTTGAATGTTTTATTAATTGCATGATATGAGTATGTGCCTATAATATTTCATGAATAAATGATCTTGATTTAAGATGGTCATACTAACACAATATATTGAAACAGTTGATATGTACTTGAGTGGGTGCTAGTTGTAGTATTATGACTTGTGACTGTGAGTTGATTATGACATGGCTATTATTATTGGTAAAGGATGATTTCAAATTAATAGACATGATGTCTTGATCATCGAAACATGTGACTAACAAGTGTGACCAATTGTAGGGTAACATGCTTGGTATTAGCATGACAAGGTAATAGTTAATTTGTTTATATAACTAACTGCTCGAAGATGTGACAGTACATAATAATATTCAATTGCAATAAGCAAAAGGTAAAATAAAGGAATTGGGTGACAATTCCTTTGGCTACGTTTGGAAACCACAATCCCAAACAAATAAGTGCTTTGCATGAATAAAAGAAGTCTTCTTAACCTCGATTTCATTTGACATTATTTGGATATGTGCTCTATTCTTAAACTTGTATTTTCTAGGTATAACATCTGTTTTCCAATTATGGTTGGATCCATCAAGGATTTGACATCCCTTGAAAGCTGATATATGTATGTGTTCAGTCACAGGTCAGCATGTTGGGTAAAGCAAGGTAAGGTAACCAATATATTGTTATGTTTATTTATGCATTAACAATTATTTGTTTATGACAATATGTTGTAGGGGCTCGAGGAGAGTTGAATGAACCTAACAGGTAATGTAAGACTTAGATGAATCCCGGTGCATGAGTAAAGGGAAGTTGAAGGCAATAATATGACAACCATTTGGATTTGTTGGGTCCATTGGGGTAAATGGATGGTGATATGACAAACATGAGACAGGTAATCAGGAAAAGTAAAGTAAATGGACTTGAGGCATTAGCTACCTTGGCTATGTCGAGAATTTGTGTTCTCAATGTTGTGCTTGCTGTGCATGGATAAAGGAAATTCTATTAACCTTGACCTTATGATATCTACTAATTATGTTGTGGTCATATATATATATATATATATATATATGTTTTTGTTTGACAGAGTCATCAGGGATCATTCTTGTGGAGGAATGATTGCTTATGCAAGTGAATGGCATGAAGAGGTTCCTATTTTATGAGGTATCAAGTGGGAAGAGTAGCCCTGACATATATATGAGGTCAATATCATGTGGTTATGAATTGATATTATGTGTTTATACTATGCCTATGTTTATGTTATGGACAGGAGATGCTGAGGGATTCATCAACAGAATGAATTCAATGTGATTTGCACCATGATGGTGCACACACAGATAGTAGAAAGACACTAAAAGTAAGGTTTCTTGGTAGAGATAGTGTGGTCACTGGATGTGTAGTACTACTATTGTGTACATATTGTATATGCGGTGTTGTGTACATATGGTGTTGTGTACATTTTGTACATGTGGTGTTGTGTGTATGTGGTGCTGTGTACATGTGGTGTTATGTGCATACAGTGTTGTGTACATATTGTCTAGGTGGTGCTATGTGCATGTGGTGTTTTGTGGAGGTGGTGTTGTGTACATGTTGTGTAGGTGGTGCGATGTACATGTGGTGTTGTGTACATGTTGTGCAAGTGGTGTTGTGTAAATTCGGTATTTTGTACACGTCGTACACTTTGTGTTGCGTAGATGTGGTATTGTGTTATGTGTATTGTGTAATTTTTGTATTGCAACATGTGTATTCATTGTGTTGTACTCTATGTACGTACATGTATTGTGTTGTACATTGGGTGTAGGTGTATGTGTTGTGTTGTATGATAGGTGTAGGTGCATGTATTATGTGGTGTTGTGTACCATGTTTGGGTGTATGTATGTGATGTACACTATGTGTATGTTTATGTGGTTGAAGGGAAGGAACTAGGTGCTTTTTTGGGTGCAATAACCGATCCAATGTGTGTACAAAAAGGACAAATAATAGAGGTAGAAACAAAGAACCGATTGAAAGATAAGTATCAATATTTTATTTTAGTTTTTAGTTATGCATATGACTCTTATTTATGATCATTACATGTGATTTATGATTTTAATTTATGATAGTTGTGTCTTTAGAAGTTATACATGATGATTTAATCGAAGAGCTAGTTTGACTTGTGTTGATATGAAGCACACAAAATTGCAAGTGTACCTTATTGAAGAGCTACCAATGAGTTATGATTTTAATTTTTTTGAATTGTTTTTTAATCTAATGGCAATTATTTGCTTGGTACAGGACATCATGGAAAATTCCTAAGTTTAGGTGGTTGAAAATGCTAGATTTGGGTGGTTGAAACTGACTGCAAGAATTAGTGACAACGGAAAAAGGAATTGGAACAGACAACAGTATGTTGGTAAAGCACTATAGAAGCAGGGACATTGTAGGACACTAGTACCCAATAGTGTCCATTTATTTCCATGAGGATGATATGATTGATATGATGATTTTGAGGTAGGGATATGAATTGGTTTTTTTACCTTCTAATGTGAGGAAACCTTGCTAAGGGATGGATCACCCAAGGGACTATGTAGAAGAGAAGGGGATGACAAAAGAACTTCGAAGGTGTGTGACTGAATGGAAGGGGGTGACAAAATTTCTAAGGGACTATGTATCAAAGAAGGGAAGGTAGGGGAATGATTTTTTTTGGTCATTAGCATTTCTAGATGGAATTAGACGCACATTGGGAGTGGGACTTGGAATAATGAGTCGATAACTTTTCATTGACAGATCAAGTAGCGAAAGGATTGTAGTGGTGGACATTCGATGCAGGTTTAACTTTGGTAGTGGATTCTAGACTTCGTGGGAAGGATGTGAATCCTGGTACTACTTTTGAGGATGGAGGTGTGAGCTTATGGATTCCCTTGTTGATTGATACAAACACTATATCATTTTGTTTGTTGGATAGAGAAAATGTGCATATGCATATGTATATATTATTGTAAATATTGTATCGATCTAGATTTCTAAAGCTCCATGAACAATATGATTTCTCGTTGGTTGAAGAAAATGTGCATACGTATATGTAATTGTTATTGTAAATTCCCTAATGAGATATGTTATATAGCTCATGTGAATAGTATGATTGTCATTTTTCAGCAAGATTCCATTGTCAATACTGCAAAAAGATATGTTATAAAGCTCCACGGGCAGTATGTTTTGTTTTTAGTGGTTTGTTGGTCATAAGTGTCATAGAACATCGTGGACGGTGTTTCCCTAAAGGGGAGGGGTTTGCAAAAACCCCTGGTATATTTTACATGTAATATATATATATATATAAGACCAAGGTCATGGGACACATATTCCAGGCTGAATCGTGGGTAGACATTATAGTGGGGATCAATTTAGATTTATTTAAGGAAATCGGAAAATACATTAGAAAAGGAAAAGAAGCATTAATTGGAATTTTATTTATCAATTAAAAGGAAAAGGGAGAAAATGAAGGTGAAGAGACAAAGACTCGTATGAGAGGAAATTGAAGGAAAAATGAAGAAAATAGATGTCTCCATGATAAAAAGACTTATGAGGACCATTTCATGGCCTTTTGATAGTTTAGGTTTTGATCTCTTTTCTATTCTCTCATTCTCTCATACTCTTGCATACTTTGTAGCAACCCTAGTTAAAAATTCATGTAAAATAATATAAGACCAAGGTCATGGGACACGTATTCCAAGTTGAATGGTGGGAAAAACATCCTAATGGGGTGTCACTTTAGTTTATTAATGGATAAGGAAATCGAAAAAGGCTTTGGAAAATAAAGAGGCATTATTTGGCATTTATGTATGAAAATAATGGAAATTAAGAGAAAAGAGAGGTGAGATATCTCATGTTGCAAGTGAGAAGGAAAATGAAAGAAAAATAATGGAAATTGAAGCAAATAGAGGCCTCAATGATAAAAAGGATTTTGAGGATAATTTCATGGCTTTTTTCAGTGTTATATTTTTGTCATTTCAGTTTTGGAGCCCTCATTTTCTATTCTCTCTCTCTCTCTCTCTCATACTCTTGGACACTTAGATTTTTCTTGGGGAACTCTTGGAGAAGTGTGGCATACTTTGGATTTGGAGAAATAAGGCAAAGGAAGAGAAAGAAAGTGTAAGAGGACATCGCAATCAACAACTACAATGAGCTTTTCTTACAGGTAATGACTTGCATGTATGATTTCCTTGCTAGTTTTGTCATGCATGACACATGCATGTGGTTTCTTGGTTATGATATGTCATTGACATTAAGGATTTTGTAGGTTGATGGTGGATTTTCCTAGCCTTGTAATTTCCTATATAAGCATGGTGTTGTGGGTATCTTTTCTTTTGTTTTCTGATTGGTTCTCATGTTCCTTATGGCTATGGGTTGAGTTACTTGCTCCTAGAAGCCTTAGTTGGACAAACGCTCTGGAAGCCATGTAACAACTTGGCTTGAGTTACTAGTCCTGGAAGCCTTGGTTGGAAAAATGCTCTAGAATTAGTGGGTTGAGTTACTAGTCCTGGAAGCCCTGGTTGGAAAAACACTCTAGAAACCCGACAACAATTGTGGGTTGAGTTACTACTCCTAGAAGCCCTAGTTTGAACAAACATTCTAGAGCCTTGGACAGCTTGGATAGACACCAAAATGGTGATGGTTAATGATGTCTGACCGTGAGGTGGAATCCCTAGTTGATGGTTGAGGTGGCTTGGCCTCTAGAAGCACTAGTTTGGTTTTGCTTGATTATTCCATGAGAACCCACATTCATGATTAGAATATCGCACATGGGTGATTGGTTTAAAGAAATATTTGGTTTTGCCAAAGGCTATGGTTAAGTGGTACATGGAAGTCCCAAACCTAGTTGCATTTCACATATGTTAATAAGAGCTCCTTTCCTCTTGTATTTTATGGGTAAATATACTTTTTCATATGTGGTTTTTATGGCTATTATATCTTTGTTATTTCTATTGAACATATGTTAGTTAAGCAGTTGTTTTATGACAATCTTGATGTATGGATCTCATAATGTTTTGATTATCACACAAATTATTGGGACAGGTCCCCTACGGTCAATTTTGGGGTAAAGCCCATGTTTTGGGGAAAAAAGCCTAACTTTTGTTGTAAAGAATGTGAAGTCTCCACAAGTTGTGGTCGCGGATCACGTAGATAGTAAAGTTTCATAAAGGGTTTTACCCTTCTTTTATGTAAGTTGTTTCGGGTTGTATAGACCCACCTCTGGCCCGCATACCATGGGATTGTATAAAAACAAGAGTCCTAGAGAATCAAAAGTAATTAACGAAGAATGAAGATGAATGTAATGGGTCATTAAGAGTAAGGGTGAAGAATTCTTAGAGTAGAAGAGAGGCTCTGCAGCTGTGTGCGCAGAGGCCTAGAGTAGAGTTTGCAGCTGAGTGCGCAAACCCCTCCAACTGTGTGCGTAGGGAAGTCTTGAGTCTGTAAGAAGAACTGAAGCATTAATAAAGGGATTATTCCAGCAATTCCTACCTTTTGTCTATTTATTTTTGTTATGATGAATGCGCTATTATGTATGATGAATGATGGGGTTATGAATTAATACTGCATTGATGCATGAATTTACATGATTTATAGTGTCCTATGAATGTGAGTAATAATAATTGTTTACACAAATAATATCTTGTTACAAGTTAAATTTATCAAACACATAAGCCGATTTGGGTAAATAAGGAATTAAGGGTAATTACAGAGGTGCGTAAGTGGAGGATTTACCTATCTAAGGTCTGTGAAATACAATCATAGATTTTCACGAAGGTCTAGAGGATGATAAAAGGAAGTTATATCGATAAGCCTTAAGGACTTATCGATTTGCACGAAGGTAGGTTTAGGGAATTAAAGGACATCACGCTCATCTTTGGATCCGAAAACTTGGTTCCAGCATCCCCCATACTGCTTCACATGAGACTTCAGTCTGCACTCCGCGGGTTGATGCCGAAAGGTCCAGTAGTGTAGGGATTTGTTTAGAAAACTTAACTCTGAACCTGGGTCAAGACCCACTAAGCCAAAAAATGTTTCTGTTGTTGGGAACGAGATCTGCATAAAGAGACATGTGATGTCAGATCACTGGAATATAACAAAGAAATAAATTGAGGAGTGGTTGGATAGAAAGATCCACGAATTCGCAGCGCAAGAAAACAGAAATTTGTGATTGACGAAAGAACAGTGGTTGGACAGGTATCTATACACAAAGATACATGAAATTTTCTTTTGTTCCTTCCCGATTGAGCTGTATGAGTGGATCGCTAAATTGGCAAACGACCAAGCAAGGTGGAGGCGTGATGGTCCAATAGTGTGGACCCCAGAGATAATGCAGATATTGGAAGCCTTTGAATATAAGATCGTGCGTGCTATCAATCACTGGCTTGATCATGTCATCAGAGGATTTGTGACAGAATTCATGGCAGATACCTTAGTCACCTACAGCGAAGAAGAACGCCGCTTCTTGAAGGGATCGCGAGGTAAGTATTTAAGATCATTGAATACTTGGATTAAAATGTTGTTACCTGGAATAGTGTCCACTTGGATGCTACTATTCCCACTAAGACTGGTAGCTATCTTAGAAACAAACAAGTAAAGTTTACTTTCATTTTCCTTTATAAAAATAGATAAGAGTGGAACCAAGGAGACCAACCTTAGTCTTGCGCTTTATTTCCTTGTTTGATTCCTCTTCTTCCTGATAGAGCTTTGCCGCTTCTTCTTCGTCTGCCCAGCTTCAAAGAACACCTGTGGAATCACAACAACATACTACTATCGAATAACAAACATCTATATTCATAAATAACATAGGACCAAATATGTGTTAACCATACAAATGCATATATAAGCAAACATACAAGAATATGGAGGAAAACTTGAATAAATTTATTAAGATCAAGAATAGCAAGAGGATTACAAGCATATGTTCTGACCCAGCAGCATCCTCCAGCAAGAAAGCCCTTCCTCACCTCAAGTAAAGCTTAGATCACCCAACACTATGAAGTTATACTAGAAAACCAACAACACTTCTCTACAAGATACAAGATTCCAGCCTCTGGATCTCTGTGATGAGGGATCCATATATAGATGATTGTAGGGGGGTGAGTCATCTTCTGGGGTCTTGATTAGTGTCCTCTCTCTGATAATTACTGATTCCACTTGGAGAATGATGATCTCTTACTCATCCCTGGTCGAAAACAGAGAGGCAAGTGTTAGAGGGGAAGCTTCTAGAAGATTCCATGATCTTCCACCTCACAATTTGTCCCTGCCATTTGTCCATTCCTGACCATCGCACCCTACAGAGGGGCCATTTAGTATGCATCGCACCCTTTACACTGGGAAGGTGATATGCATCACACGCTCTGCACTGGGTATTCAGTATGGTCCATTTTTTACCATTTCTAAGCAGTTTTTAGTGGAGAACTTCCGGGAGATGATGTAATCAGCTGACCTTGTTCCTTTAGGCAGTGAAGCAACACTTTTAGGGACTTAGGATCCCTCAGTTTATGGACATTTATGATTGGAGTTTAAGTGCCCAAAAATGTCTATAATAGTTTCCCCCTAAAGCATGAGGTCGTTAATCTTCTTGATGTCGGGTGAAATGCTTTACCGTGAGGATCCGAAGTTTTTTCGAGCTGGGAGGCAACCTGTAATAAGATACAATACAATACATTATTTCGACAACATTTTTTCATGATATAGATGAGGCGGGCATTCCCATGCTCAGCTTTATAAATTCATTTTCATGTACATATGACAGACAATCGTCTGTGTGGCAGAATGATGATTCGGACTCATCATCCTTTGATTTGGATGATCATCTGTTCGGAAATGATGTGTATTTGATGTCTTTATATTCCTGAATATATCGCAGTCTAGATGGATGAAACTAGATCCGGGGTCTTCAAAACTCCTTTAATATTCACTCGGAGTACAAGCCGATCCATGTGAAAAATGTTCTAGAGTCAAACATGGAAAGACATCGCCTGATTACCAGCCAATGATGTAAGTTGTTAACAGGCGCGAGAGGAATCACCAATAATGACAATGACCCTCAAGGTACTACAGTACAATTCATGTGGTGTGAAAAAGGATTTGGTGTCGAACACCACGCAAAATCTCTCGGTCGAAGGCCATTAATGTAAACCTATCGCCGAAAGTGAGAAACTTGCCATTGAGGCATGCAAGCTTCAAAGTACTTAAAGGGTTGTCCCTAGGTCAACTTCTTGGATAATGAGCTGTTGTCAACAAGAAGTGACCTGTCGTAGGAGGGCCTTAATGAATCTCACATCTACGACACAGAATGAAGCAAATGATTTTGGAGGTGAAAACGATATGACGATACAGGGTTCAAGGTGGTGGTCATGAAAGAATGGAGCATGAATGCATTGTAGTGGGTGAGACACAGGCGAATTGTCTGAATGACTTCTCTTGAACATATCGGCAACACTGATGATGGATTAGTAGTGTTAACCCCAAATATGGATGGTGTAATAGACCAATGGTGATGACCAGTGAACGGAACAACCCAACCCGGCTCGGATGCAGAAGGAAAGTGTCATGTTCAAGAGCGACTTGCTACCAATAAAGCTTTTTCAAGTTTTCTTCCCAATTTTCCCTAGTCATTACTGACCAGTACCTCTTTATTTTTGTCAAGCTTGAGGAGGATAACATATTCTTGTTCTATAATCCACCTTCAGGCAAACCTGTCGCTATATTTAGTGAGGCTATGACAGTGAACTCGTTCTCGTCCTTTGGACGAGTTTGTGCTATTCCGTTTAACGAGTTCATGACAAGATATCTGTCCTTTTCAATTTTAGAGAGTCTGAAAGGGATGGAAAGGAGACTCCAAAGATTATTTTTCGTCATATAATCCCTTAGTCCGAAAAAGCGTAAAATAATACGAAAGGGATGAATTTTCGATAGTTTTAACGAGCTGAACAAGACAAGTGCTCGATCTTTTTGTGTAATAATCCCTCAGGTCCAAAAAGATTAAAATCTAGAGGAGGGATAGCACTTCCACTGACTTTAACGAGCTGGGGAGGCTAATCGCTCGGCAATCTTTTCATATTTTACGATTTAGTTGAAAAGAGCTTAAAGGAGACTCATTTCCAAGGAATGAGTGATGATTTCGAGTAGCAGTTGATTCCAGGTAAGGTTTGGAATTTTCCAATCACGACAGTGTCACAAGGATAGCTAATAGAATCACTCTTCGCAGATGTTCCTCGAAAGGGTAAACAATCACACTCTTCGTAGATGTTCCTCGAAAGGGTAAACAATCATATATGGGTGAATGATCGGCTAAAAACAGAGTGGAGGTGATGATGAGAACACGACCAAGGCTCAAAAGTTGGTGATAAGGCATTCACAATGGTTATTTACCATTTCATTTTTTAATGAGCTTAAACTCTGGGGGAAACATTTGCTCTTGGCTTATGTTTATTTTTTAACGAGCTTGAAATATGTGCTAAAACTGCTCGTGATAATGGTCATTGATTCTTTGATTCACCATTAGCATTTTGTTCTTTCAAATATTGTACTACCTATTCATTTGCTTCATCAAACCCATTAGAAATGAAAACATATGCTTGATAAATGAGTTAAGAACACTAATATTTTAGTCGAATTACGTGAATGGTAAATTAAAAGTGACTTTTACCTCTCATTTTACCATTTCATTTGAACTTGGTTTGTTGGAGCTCTGGAGGTGCTTTCCCCCCCGATTTTCACCAGCTGATTTCGAGAGATTCTGTGGATGATTCTTGACGTCATTTGGACTAGGTATGAGCTAAACTTGTGCTCTTCAATTGCATTCTTTTCTTTTTGAATTCTGAGCCTATTTCCTTGCTCTGCTGAGCCTCTGGGGTTTGAACAACTCACCCTGGCTCCATCGCACCCTTCCTTAATCGAAAGGTGTGATGCATACTAGTCTTCTCACTGACTAGTTAGTATGCATCGCTCCCAGTACACTTACTGGGGTGCGATGGGCGCAAGGAGGAAACTTTTTGCACTGTTTTCTCATAGATTTTTGCCTGTTTTTTACCAATTGAAGATCCTGACTCTTCTCTTGTTTATTTTTCATAGATTCATCGGAGAAAAATGGTTGTTACATGGCCAGAACGCGAGAATGAAGAAGAGGACACTGTTGCTTTACATGATCTGGGCACAGTAGCTGCATTGCGAAACTGTGGCTTGTTGAAGTTTTTCCATATCTCTAACATGAGGCAACAAATCAGCTTGTTGCAATATTTCCTCAATGCCTGGGATCCTATCAACCAGGTGTTCCAGATTAGGGACAAATCGATCCCCTTGACTGTCGTGGACATCTATTTTCTAACTGGTTTATCGAGGCATGGTGCCCCTCTCTCATTATCGGGCTTCGCCCGTGTGGGTGAGTTCGTGAAGGAGTATATTCGTCGACACTACAGAGAGGGATCTCAACTGAGTACAGATGACAAGATCAATATCCGAGATGTCACTAACCAGCCCTTGAGGACCATTCTGTTCACTTTTGCTAGATTGGCTGGTAGTTCTGCTCTTGACATAGCTAACAGGTCTTACATGTAGTATGCTTTGGAATGCCTTAAACCGAAGGTGTTCAACTGGTGTGATGTAGTACTCTCTGTGATGAAAGAACAACTGACCAAGGTGAAAAGTGGAAGATCCAAGGACTTCGGTTATGGTTCTATTTTGACTGCTTTCGCTTTGGAGAGAATCCCACCGATGCAGTCGCATTACATCTCACTTGGCCTACCTCCATCGACTGAACCATGGATGTAGAGATGGGTTGACCTCATGTCTCAGCATGTTGGCCAGCCTCAGATTTCCTTTTCTGATACTTTCTTCGAGTGGTTTGATTGTCAAGAGATGGTCTATGCCAAGTTTCCATATGCTGGTATGGATTTTCGGGGTGACCCGGATTTGGTGCTGCCAGCTGGTGAGCAGTGGGGTGGTATGGGTAAATCTTCTGACCATATCTCTGTTCATTGTTCTTTATAATGTTCTTATGTTTTCTTTAATCAAGATAATAAAAAATCATGTGCTCATGTAGATATTGGACCAGTTCGAACAGCAGTACGCTGCAGAGACCCAGCGGCCGCTCCAGCAGGAGAGGCTGTGGGGAGGGCCATCCTTCGCGACCTTGACGTGGTCAAGACTCTTTCAGCACTACAGGACTAGATCGAGGGTCTTACCCTTGGTATCCCGAATGTGAGGACTGACGAGTTGCCTCTGCGGTTGCAGCAACATACTACTAGAGTGCCGAGTCGATGGATTAGGCTTTTACGCATGATTACACAGGCGGTGACTTGTTATCACCAGCATCACTAGACTAGGGTGCCCCCTAGAATTTTTAGTTTTGGGTCATTTGACCGATTTTGTATTGGTTACAGAACATTATGTATAAACTATAAGCAGTTATGTATATATTTTTGATTTTCGGAGCTTTATTTTGGTTAAGTTACATGATCCTGCTGCATATATTGATGTGATGCTTCTTTTTATAAATGTCGCAAATTTCTATCTAACACGTAATTTTCCAATGAGTCTGTCAATGTGTTTAAACTTCTGGAAATATGTTGATATTGAATGAAATTGAACTGTCTTTCCAAAATTCTGACTCTTAGGAACATGCGATAGATAGCTGGATTCCGTACGGAATAGATGCCGGTGAGTTGTAGAATGACGAGTTGTGAGTCTAGCTTGACGACAAGTCGGCATATGCCATGTGTGATGGCATCAGAGAGGATTTGTATCAATGCACTGTATTTAGCGATATTGTTCGTTACCTGACCAATACATACCCCTCTGAAACTTACTAACTTGACGCTGGGATCGAAAATGGCTCATGCTGCAGAAGACAGGCTCCGCAAACTATGACTCGCTCCGTCGCCATATCCAATGAATGATTCCAATAGATTTGACATCTGCAACAAATGCAAAAAGTGGATTACCTAACCAAAATAATTGCTCTTAGCGAAAACAAAAATGTAACAAAGGCATGAGGGTTACTACGCGGAATTAAGCATAGTAACGCTTGAGGTACAACCTGTTGCGAGGTTGTGCCAATGGAATCCCATCATAGTCCATCAACTCATAGGCTCCTTTTGCTAATACACGCTTAACAATATAGGGACCTATCCATAAAGATTTGAATTTCCCTGCTCCCAACTTATAGGATTCCTGGTCGTAAAGTAAGACTAGGTCACCTTCTAAGAAGACTCGAAGTTTGACATTTTTGTCGAACTGTGCTTTGACTTATTTTTTATGAGCTTCGTTAGCTAAAGCTGCATCACAATGGGTTTCATCCAATAGGATTAGTTCTAAGAGACGAGCCTCTTCTTCTGAGGTTCCGGGGAGAAGGTCGACTACGAGTTTGAGGGACAAAATTTCACATTGAACTGGTAAGATTGCTTCTCGACCGTAGACGAGTTGAAAAGGTGTGAGCCCGGTTGCATTTCTCATCGATGTTTGTTATGCCCACAAGGCCGAGTACAGGATCAGGTGTCAACTTCGTTTGTGGACTCCGATCATCCTTTGCAACATGCGCTTCAAGACTTTATTGATTGCCTCAACTTGTCTGTTAGCTTGCGGATAGTACGGAGTAGAGCTATCATGGGACATTCCTCATTTGGCAGCCAACTCAACCATCATGTGATTGAGAAAATGTGATCCATGATCTATGACTATGGCCTGTGGAATGCCAAATCTGGAGACTACGTGATTAAAAAAGAAAAGGGCAGTCGTTTCTCCGCTGTTGTTTAATGTAGGCATCGCCTCGGCCCATTTGGTAAAATAGTCTACCACGACTATGATATACCCATGCCCCCCGGTCGAGGTGGGGTTACATGTCATAAAATCTATGCCCCATTTGGTGAATGGCCCAACAACATCTACTGAATGCAGCGGTGCGGGTGGTCGTCTGGTTTTGCTATCGAAAATTTGGCAAGCATGGCAACTTCTAACTACGGTTATGCAATCTTTGAACATTGTTGGCCATAAGTATCATGCTCGCAAAAATTTTTGCGTCGTAGCATAACTAGATTGATGCCCCCACATGCACCTGAATGACAATCATTCAGGACTTTTTCGGCCTCCTCATGGGTGAGGCACCTCTGCAAAACTGTTTCGATACCGCAATGGTAAAGAGTATCACCGACGATCACGTAGTCTTTCGCTTGGTATCGAATGTGTCATTCTTCAGAACATGAGGTATTAGACCTATATGTTTGTGTCTGGAGATAGATGATTATCTCTCCATACCACTGATCACTTGAAGATATTAGAAACAAATTTTCATCCACGATTGCTTCTTCAGATGTTGCATCATTGGACGACGATGGGAGATCACATAGTAACTCCGTGAATACTGGGGCTTTCTTTGATTTGGATTTTTTTGAATTCCAGATCAAACTCTTGTAGAATTGTTATCCATTTTGAATATTTGGCCCCTAGCAATTGTCATGACAATATATAAGTCATGGGGTTGCAATCTGATAAAATGGTAGTTTTTCCGAAGAGGACGTAGTGTCGAAATCTCTGTATTGCTTGAACAACTGCTAGGGCTAGCTTTTCAATGTAGGAGTATTTCATTTCCATATCATTTAAGGTTTGGCTTAAATAATATATAGGATGTTCAATTCCATTGTCTTCTTGAACTAAAACCATTGCTATGGTTGTATCTGCTGCAGCCAGATACAGGTTAAAGTATTTTAGATAATCAGGAGCATACATTAATGACGCTTTTATTAGAGATTGCTTTAAAGCATCAAAGGAAGCTTGCGCGACCTGATCCCAAACGAAGGGTACTTCTTTTTTCAATAGACGAGTATAACCTTTAGCTAGTTCGGCGTAGTTTGGAATGAACCACCTAAGGAAGTTTGCTTTCCCTTGGAGTTTCTGAATCTGAAGCAGGTTTGAAGGTGGAGGCAAATCAATGATTGCCTGAAACTTACATGGGTCGAGACGAATCCCATCCTTTGAGACCATGAAGCCAAGTAAATGACTAGAACTGAAACAAAACACGCATTTGTGCGGTTTGAGTCATATCTTGTAGTGTCGACAACATAGAAATATCGCTCTCAAATGCTGGAGATGATCGGTCCGCTTTCACGAATGAGCTGGAAGATCATCGAGATATGGCTGAACGATGTTTTTGATGTCATGGAAAGAATACTTCATTACTCTCTGAAATGTTGCCCCTGCATTCTTTAAACCAAAGGGTAGCTTGTGATATGCGAATGTGCCCCACGAACAAATAAAGGCAATTTTGTACTGGTCCTGTGGGTGGATATTTATTTGATTATACCCAGAAAATCCATCCATAAATGAAAAGATTTCGCATCCGGCGCATTCATCAATTATCTGGTCAATAGAGGATGCAGGGTAGTTTTTTTTCAGACAAGCTTGATTTACATCCCTGTAATTGACACACACTCTAATTGTTCCTTGTTTCTTCATCACAGGAACAACATTCGATACCTAATCAGTTAGAGGAACAGGGTAAATAAAACCAGCATGGAGGAGTTTTTCAACCTCCGCTTTGATGGCAACGACTTTCTTGGGTGCACCTACCATAGTCGTTGTTGTACAGGTTTGACATCTACATACATCTTAATTTCATGTTCAAGTATGCTCGAGTCAATACCTAGCATTTCATCATATGACCAAGCAAGGACATCTCTAAACTCGCGAAAGAGAGCGCTATATATTTCCAGTTCTGAAGAAGAAGAAGATTTTCCAACATGAATATTCTCTACAACATCTATTTTGGTTGAGATATTTATGGAAGTAGTCTCTTCGATATTGGATAGGTTTCTCTCGGAATCCACTGTATTTACAGTATTTGTCATAAAGTCAAATACTGAAGGATGGTGTAGGTTGCTAGAATTATCTTCTTTCCAGTTCAAAAGATGGGAATGATGGTGGTAATCTTCCCATGGTGCCCCATCAATCATCATCGATTGAATGATTCCTTCATCTGTAGAGTGTACTTGCGACCAAGGATCTGAAGGGTTACCATATTCCTTAGACCTATCTATCCAAACTCTTGATGAGCATTGATACGGGTTTACCTCCCATGCTGAAAACATTGAATGCTATAATATTTCTAGTGGGGTTAGACACAAAACCTGTAGATGATCCATTTTAACATCGTTTTCTGACATCCTTTGAACGAAAGATATCATATTGCAGGTTCCTACGTTAGCCACTTCCGCCAAATTGGTTGGAGGCAATAGGGTAAAAGTTCCCATTAATGTGGGGTCTTTTAGTAGGCCTACTCCAATATTGTGAAGTGTGCTAGGGCTTCCATGGATCATTGGAATGCTTCCCGTAACTTGCGAACTGTTGGGGAGAAAAGCTTTTTGGTCGATTATTGTAATTCCTCCTTGGGAAGGAAATGCAATTTTCCTAAAGTAGGTCGACACAACTACTGCCATGGCATATATCCAGGGTCTTCCCAGTAGGATGTTGTAATCAAGGTTTCTGTCGATGACTTCAACATCAATTTCTACTGTTTTTCCCCCTAGTTCGACTTGCAAGTTACTTAGCATCCCATATGGGGTGTATGTTCATCCATCAAATGTTTTCAATGTCGTCGACGATCGCGACAAGGATGGAGACCCCAGAGTTTTCTAGTAACTCATCGACATGATACATGTGGATGCCCCCTCATCAATAATTGTTGTATGAACAGTTTTGTTGAGGGATTTCACTTGAATGAGGAAAGCTAGCTGAGCTGGTAATTGAGGGTTGTATCCTTTGTGATTAAAAGATACAAGATTGGAATCCGTTGGGTCAATCCCACCTATTGCTGATAATAAAGCCTACTTTTGGGAGGGGAAATTTTAGAGTACCTCCAGAGTCGACATCGCGGAGGGCGATTGGGCTAAATCTTCCACTATATTATAGTGTTGTGTTGCTCAGGCATGAGGATTAAACGCCGATTTGTGTACTACTCCCTTTGGCGGTTTTATTGTTAATTCAGGAATGATGGGTGGCACAACTTCGGTCGAAGTTGTTGTTGAACTACTAGGTTGATCATTATCCTTGTTGTTCAATGTCTGTGGATTCCTGTAATCTTTACTCCTTGTCGATATGAGAGCATCATTCAGTTTCTTTGAAACTGATAACATTAGCACTTGGGATGGGGAAGAATTTTCGCTAGCAACCGGATTTGTTCTTGGGTTCAGAAACGGATGAGTCAATACAACCGAGGTTTTTGAACTTTTGAAGGATTTTCTAAGTTCATCTTTATATGGACAATCTCTAGTCCAGTGATCCTTGTCACATATATGACATGGAGTTTTTGGTTTCCTGTCCCCAGAAGGGTTTGTAGAAGATTTTTTAGGAGATGAGTCCTCCTGGGTTTTCTTCTTCCCTTGTTTTTTCTTCTTGCCTCCTGGTTGTTTGGGTTCTTTGCCTTTGCTTGTCGACACAACATTTACTTCTGAGGCTAGAAGTTCCTCATTTGTGTTTTGACTCGAAACCGTGCGGGCCTTTTTCGATGTAGCCTTTACGGTTTTAGTGCTTGTTGTACCTATCACGCCATCGCCGGCATGAGACTATTCGTTTGATTTAGGAGGTGGAGGAATGGAAAATTCTGGTCTAAGAGCATCAAGGATTTTATCGTAGAGAGTGCTAGAATGAGTATAAATTAGGTCTAGATATTGTGCACGAGCAATAACTTGCTCTTGAGTGATGAATCCTCCCTTTGCCACATCTTCTGTAATAGTAGGTAACAGTGACTTAATAAACCATTCAGCCAATAGCTGATCAGGAACATACGTTTTTACCATTCTACGATGACGTCGCCTTTCATGAATATGATCAAATATGTGAGTGGCCGTCATTTGTTTGAAATTGGTAAGTAGCTCGGTTCCTGTTTCATACCTTATGGGTAACTGAAAATAGGTTAAAAAGGTTGTGGCTAGGGTATTGAAGTTATCAAATGAAGCTCTAGGCAATTCGATATACCACTTTGCTGCCGAACCAGTTAGCGTTCGCTGAAAGAGGGGAAGCCTGATCGAATCATCATTGAGAGTGTTGGATGAACACCATAGATGAAAGGTCATCACATGATTCGATGGGTCTTCCCCCGGATTTCCACTAAATTTAGGAATATCAAACGGAAGTTTATGCGGAATCGCCGTCCACCAAGGGGCGTAGGCAATTGGATCGTCCGTTAGTTGATTTAGATCTGGTAACTCTAAAGTTGCCACAAAAGGAAACTATTGATTCAGGCTTGGTTGAGCATACCCAGGATAAGACGGAATTGCTTGAGCAGTTGGTCTTTGCACACCAGCATAATGCATTTGATATTGGTAACTTTGGTAAGGTTGATGGGCATAACCATTATCATATGGTTGATACGGCTGCCCATTACTTGCAAAGACTTGTTGCTCATATCCTTGGTAAGCTTGTTGGAATTGCGGTTGTTGGTATTGCACCAGCCATGGTTGTGAAGCCATGGGTTATTGTCCAGTATTGACTGTTTGACCAAGATGGGGGTTGGCATTCACCATTTGAACCTGTGCCATTCCACTAGTTGGTGATTTCAGTTGTGTCGTAGGTACAAGAGATTGTTGCATTACAACCTACGAAACTTGAGGTTGGCATACACCTAGCAACGCTTGTACTTTCTATATTGCCATAATAGCCGGTGTAGTGGGGATGTTTGTCATAGGTAAACTTTGTTGCATTGAGCATACAACTCTTGGCTGTTGAGGCAGGATTGGCACCCAACCGCTAGTTGTAATTCCAGCATAACCTAAATTTTGTTGTGAACTCATGCATGGTTGTCCTTCCAAAGAAGGCAATGAAATGGTATACGACCCTCCATACGATAGTAATCTAGTACTCAAAGGAATGATTTTCCTATGGGGACCGGTTTGCGCAAATTGACACTATGAAGGATCAATTTGTCGAGAATCAACGTAAGAGATTTCAGATACAATTCCGGACGAACAAACGGGAATAGTCCATACTGTCGAAACAACCCCTGGATGGACTCCATCCAGTGATTGAGAGCTGGTTGGGATAGACGGCATGCTGGCGAACATTTTCGAAGTAGCAGAAGGAGCTTATGCTGCTGCTATGTTGTGTAACACAGTCCTTGATGTCGACGGTTGTTCAGACATATTAAACCTACCCAAAATATTCCTTAGCGATTCTTCAGGAACTTCCGATGGCTGGTGAATATCTTCTGATGAAGAAGGATACAGGGCGATCCCAGCTCCAAGTTGCGTTGGAGTGTTAGATGGAGGATCTTTCACAATCTCTTCTATGGCAACCAATCTAGGAGGAAGAGGCAGACTGTGAGGTCTGTAAAATATTTCTGGTGCTGAAGAAGATATAAGTTCTGCAGCAACAGACGGTTGGGGAGTAACACCTTCCGAATCAGCTATAAATGGAGCTGGTTCAGGAATAGAAGTGTTGACCGTCACACTAGGATCAGCTGTAATGTCCTTTTGCTGCTGTGGAATTTCTCCTATAGAGGCAGGGATACCAGAAATGTTCGGAGTAACGAGAGTCTCTAAGGATGTCAGAGTACTGGCTCCAACCAACCTAGGGGACTTTGATCCAGTTAAACGAGTTCGCTTTGTCCGGAATGGTTTCGCTTCCAGAGTCAACGACAGTTGACTCGTAATTCTCCACGAACGACGGGGTTTTGATTGACTTTCTTCCATGATTACAGATTACTTGATCAACTCAAAATAAAAGGGAAAAATGTTTTTCGAATTAAATGAATTTTAGATGCTTTGACACAACTTGTTTTTTCAATTTTTAAGAGTCGAGAAAAAACAAAAGATGACTCTAGTCGCCTTCGATTTTTAGTGAGCCTGATGTGAAAAGTGCTTAGAGGACCTTTTCTTTTAAGGAGTCTGAAAAGGATAAAAATAGACTTCTCTGGAAATCTAGGCAGAGGAGATTACCAAACCAATCGCAAAACTGCAGAATACTTTTTACAGTATGGCAGTCAATCTTCCCGAATGCTATGTTCAGTGCATTGTGATCAATAGGGCGGCAGACACGGCTTCCTAAGGATAAAGGATGCAGCCTATTGTGGTCTCCCAATATATACTCGATGATACGTGGGAGCACAAGTCAGTATTGGCACTTGCCATCTCAGAGTGGAGGAATCACCCAACCAACAATGAAAGCAACAGTGACCAGGTTTTACGATGCCAGAATATGTCTCTAGCATAGACCTCTAGATGTTGTGCGTTAGGTTCCAAAGCATTGTTAGATTCATTAAATTTATTTTAAGTTGATCTTGCTTAAAAATTTTCCTTTCAGGTTCACCGCGTGATGTGTATACAATTCTTAAAATGCAGCCTAAGATGATAAACAAATGTTTAATCTTCTTTTGGCAATGAAAATCCTAGCTACTAAGGAAAGAAAGTTGAGAATCTTTCAACAAAGAGCACAGAGCACACACTAAATGCGCTGTCCTAAATCAAACCAAGCAGTCTAAATGCAAATGCACATGCATGTGTTTTTTTTAGCCTTCTTAATGTATGAATGATGATAAGAAAGCTATGTGCAAATCTGAATTATTTTCAAAGTGACAATACTCAACAAATTTCTTTTCAAAATGAAGTGAAGGTAAGAGGGACACTTTGCGATTTCGAAATGAAAATTGTTTTTCGACACTTTAAAAACTACTAATTCAAATCATATGCAAGAGTAGATGTATAATCAACTATCAAGAACAATGGGATTCTCTTCTATAACTAAAAACAACAGCTACGACACTTTCAGATTTAGAAATGACAGTTCGACTATGCTACTACTTTGCAAAAGAGAACTGAAAATGACGCACAATACATAAAAACACTTACAATTCTTTGCACAATAGAGGCGGAATGATTTAAGAGAAGGGGTTTTTCACAGAGATACACTGACCACATACGGAAAAACTCCTAAATAGGACTGAAAATAGCGAGGAAAAACCAAAGTCTGAGGGTAAAATTAACCTTCCCTAACCATCACACCTATCACAGAGTGAATTCAGTATGCAGCGCACCTACTGCACTCAAGAAGTGCGATGCATACAGATTGCCTTGAAGGCAGGGTGCGATGGTACCAGTGCGAGACTTTAAATGAGTTTTTACTCACAATTTGCAATTTAGTTGAGGGATTTAGGCCGAGTAAGTGATGTTCAGTATATGTAAATCACAGGAGTTGATCTAAGGAGGTTACTAGAGCCACCACTTAGGGAAATTAGACTGTTTGCAGATTGATTGTTTAATTCATAAACAAAACCCGGAGATAGACTGAAGCAGCATTGATCTACTTTGCATTTGTATAACAAATGCAGTTTGAAGGCTAGCTGGCTTGGCTTCAGGCTCCGTCTGTAAGTTTATAAAAGAAACAAAGATAGGCTAACAAACAATCTAGTCGCTCCCCAGTGGAGTCGTCATTTTTTTACCGGGAATAGTGTCCACTCGGATGCTGCTATTCCCACTAAGAATAGTAGCTATCTTAGAAACAAACAAGTAAAGTCTACTTTTGTTTTCCTTTATGAAAATAGATAAGAGTGGAACCAAGGAGACCAACCTTAGTCTTGCGCTTGATTTCCTTGTTTAATTCCTCTTCTTCCTGATAGAGCTTTTGTTATAGACATTTCTGGGCACTTCAACCCCAATCACAAATGTCCATAAACTGAGGGCTCTTAAGTCCCTAAAAGGGTTGCTTCACTACCTAAAGGAACAAGGTCAACTGATTACATCATC
>APFE030914729.1:0-15372 GCA_000404065.3 Pinus taeda | reverse complement strand
ATTAATTGCGGATTAACCACTTACAATTATTAATATGGGCTTTATTGACTCTTGACTATGACGTGGTCCCATTACATAGATAAGGGGGTTAGGGTGGGACCCTAACACATAGCTCTAGTGTTCAGATTAAAAGATGACTTCTAAATAACACCTTTGCGAGGTGGCCGCATGACAGACTCACTATTACGGTGCTCGATATGGAGCAGAACAGAACTAAATGGAGTAGAAGTAGAAGGATTATTGGTGGCTTATTTCTCCATGGTCTGCTTAGACATAGTTTGATAGCCCTTAGTTCAAGTAGTGATAGAGATAGATGATGAACCTTGCATCGTGAAAACTTGGGAACCTGAGGAAGCAGAAGACTGAGGTTGGTCTACCAACTCAGTCTGCTATTGTGGAAAGGGCTCTTTTAGGACAACCAGATTCCCTTTTAGTAAGAAACTAACTTCACATCATCACGGACAATCCTTAGTGTAATGATACTCCTCACAGATGGGGCAAGGATATTTCGGCTTTCTTCTAGAAGCATCATCAACAAAGGATTTAGGAGGGTCATGTTTTTGGGCATCGACTTCAGCCTTACCTTTGCCCTTGTTTTTACCCTTAGAGGTCTTATCTACTGCGGTAGACTGGACAACATGTACCTCAGAGGTTTTGCCAGGACTGGATAAATTGTTGGAGGGATTATTGGAACTAGTGTTCGATACATATGTCTACTTCGAAGACGATTTCACGCAAGTCTAAGACGTGGAACCAATTACATTGTCAAGTGGTGTATTCGGCGACTTTACTATTGTCAGACCTAATGATGGTCTCAAAGAATTAGCTAACATCTCATACAATATTCCAGATTGTGAATAGACCAAGTTTAAATACTACGCATGGGTGATAGCATTGTCTTCAGTAACACATCCACCCATAGTTATGTCTTTAGAATTTTTTTTGACAAATGATTTCGTGCACCTTTCAGTCAACAACTCATCAATAATCTCAAACTTGATGAGGCGATGCTGACGTCTACATTCATGGATATGATAAAAAATGTGGGTCATGGTTTCTTTGTTAAGGGATGTAAGAAAATGACTGCTAGTTTCATACCGAACTGACAATTAGAAATGAGTGAGGAAATCCATGGCGAGAGAGTTGAAATCACCGTAGGTCTAGGGCACACTTGATACTTCCCTATCATAGGCTGCTCCTAAGCATTGTACATGGTGTACATATTATAAGGTTGCTAGACCTATTGATCCTAGATGTAGGGAGATTGGCCATGCTGCTACAGGGGTTGACCTTGACCTTGAAAGGGCTAGCCTTGCTGATACACATATAAAGCTTGTTTCTTCCAAGGCTGACCTTGTTGCTGTAAAGGTTGACTTTGGTGTTGTAAAGGTTCACCTTGCTGCTGCAAAGGTTGGCCTTGTGAGGGAAAAGGTTGCAAGAATTGTTCAACAAACTGAGTTTGCAGCTGCAAAATTTGTTGTGACTACGGAAAAGGTTTCCGCTGCAGTTTTAATAGTTGCCCTTGTTGTTGCAATGCTTTCCCATGATACTTCCCTGTCATAGGCCGCTTATAAGCATTGTACATTGTGTACATATTATAAGTCTACTAGACCTCTTGATCCTCGATGTAGGGAGATTGGCCATGCTACTGCAGGGGTTGACCTTGACCTTGCAAGGGATAACCTTGTTGATACACATATAAAGCTTGTTGCTACCAAGGCTGACCTTGTTGCTACAAAGGTTGGCTTTGCTGTTGTAAAGGTTGACCTTACTACTACAAAGGTTGCCCTTGCGAGGACAAAGGTTGGGAGGATTGTTGAACAAAGTGAGTTTGCAGCTGCAAAGGTTACTGCGACTGCGAAAAAGGTTTCCCTTGCAGTTGTAATAGTTTCCCTTGTTGTTGTAATGGTTTCCCTTGTTGCTGCGAAGGTTTCCCTTGCTCCTCCGATGGTTGTTGTTGTTGCTACAAGGGTAGCTAGACAATTCCTAGGGTTATACCTTGAGGGTATTGATAGTTCCCGAATTGGATCTAGCCATATCCACCAGGAATAGTAGATTAACCAAGATGAACATAAGGTCTAGCCTAAGGAATGTAAGGTGGATTAACCAAGGCTTGCGAACCATATAAAAACCAACAATATGGCAACAAATTAGCCACAAGGACAACAACCCCTACACGATAGATAGAGAGGTGCAAAGATCCAACCACATCACATCAACATAGAGGAACTGCCAGGATCAACTCCTGGCTCAAGTGAGCAAGGCACGGGATAGATTGAGTAATCACCTGTCTCTAGGATGGCTAGATGCACGTGCATGGTACTAGTGGACTACTCTTTTGAGTAGATCGTATTATTTGTGTTCTTCTTATGTTTTGGGGATGAAACATGTCTAAGGGGGGTGGAATGTAGTATACCTAGGGGGGATATTATAGGGTACAGAGGGAGGTACCCAAGGGAATAATGTAATAATGTGATGGGCCATAGTTAATAAATAAAGTGGTTAACATCCATCATGTAAGGAACCACAAGTAGTTAGGAAGCCCATTGTATTAGATACATGGTATTGACAGACCCATGGTATTGTATGTATGAAACCTATATAGAGGTTAGAGACTCCCCACTAAGAGATGTCAAGGATTATTGTATTTAAAAGCATATTTCTTGTGGATTGTTCTCCTTCCTGAAGGAGTTATTGTATGGTGTCACCCTACCTCAAGGGTTGATATTAATAAAGATATCAAGTTTATCTATTTATCTCTTGTTATTTCTGGGTATATTTGCTTTATCATATATGTACAGGTGAGATCCACTATATCTCGTGAACCCATAAGGAAAGAACATAGTGTTCATGCACATGTAGAAGGATAATTGAGCCATGAAAATCATTTCCATGGAGGTCACCAATATTTTAGTCACCGGACACCCAAGCTAGACATGTACAAAATTGATGGATCTAACGAGGCGGTATGGGTGACATAAAAGGAACAATATTTTTTCCTTAACAATATCTGGGAATATGACACTAAAATAAATGCGGGAGCTCTTTACTTGGACTAGGAGAAGCCTTTTACTTGGAATGTTCCATCAGTGGCTTTGAGGAAGCTATCCAAGCCCATGTCCGAATGCATCACCCAACTACTTGGTTGGAAGCATTCAACAAGGCCTTAGAGGTAGAAGTGGATTTAAATGCCCAATCCAATCGTACAAATTTCATCACATGGGCACATCCCACCTCAGCTATGGGACACACCCAAACATTTAAGGTTCAAAAAGTGTCTCCGACAAAAATGTCTGAAAGACGGAAACAAGGAATTTGCCATTATTTTGATGAAAAATACTCTTCGGGACATAAATGCGAGGAACCAAAATTCTTTTAAATTGATGTTACTGAAAACAGTTTCATTAATGAAGCTCCATACACTAAAGTGACTGAGGAGGAAGAGGATGACCCCCTAACTAACTTCGACACTAATAATCTAGCTACACGAGATGAGACAATCATCTCACTCCATGCCATGGCTAACATCTTTTCTCCCCAAACTCTGAAAATATGAGGTTTTATTAAACATCGGCAAATAGTGGTGCTTATTGATAGTGGCAACACAAATAACATTTTCCATAAGAGAGTAGCATAAGAGGTTCATTATTTTGTGAGGGTGGTACCTAATATCCAAGTCCTTATTACTGATGGGGGGACCATGAAATTTGAAGGATACTGTGAAAATATTAAGTTTCAAATGCGTGATTATCACTCCAAAACTGAGATGTTTTCCATTGAAATGGGTGGTTGCACCATTTTCCTTGGTGTCGAATGTTCCCTATCACAATGGAATTCTAGGACTTCTATATGATCTTTAAGCAAAATGACCACACTCATAGACTAGGATAACTCAAGGCATGTCCTCTTACTATCATCATCTCACATCAAATGGAGAAGTTTAAAAAGAAATCCATCATGGAATAGTAGCACAATTTAATTCCATTCATTCCCTTATATCCACTCCTCCTCCCGTTCATCTCGATTTGAAATAGGTATTATATCACCACCTGTGGGTGTTAGACAAACCTAAGGATCTCCCACCCTCTAGGGGTGAACATGATCATAAAATCCCTTTTCTTCTAGTTACCCAAATGGAAAATCTCTACCCCTATCGACATCCTTTTTCCCAAAATAATGAAATTGAAAAAGCATTAAGGAATTCGTCAATGTTGGTGTTATTAATCCCAACACCAACTCTTATCCATCTCTAGTGCTCATGGTTCTGAAGAAAGACATTCAATGGTGAATGTGTCTAGACTTTAGGGCCCTTGAGAAGCTCACCATCAAGTACAAATTTCCTATCCTAGTAGTCGATGATATGCTTAATGGACTGCATGGTTCCTAATATTTTACCAAGGTGGACCTCGAGTCAAGGGAGGTTCTCTTAGTTTCCCTATCACAATGGGCTTCTAGGAGTTCTATATGATCTTTAAGCAAAATAACCAAACATACACTGCGAGAAATTAGGGCAGGTGCTCCTACTATCATCATCTCACATCGAATGGAGAATTTTTTAGAAACAGGCAATCATGGGTTAGTAGCACAATTTAATTCCATTCATCCCCTTATATCCACTCCTCCTCCCATTCAACCCGATATGAAATAGGTATTATATCAGCACTTGTGGGTCTTCGACAAAACTAAGGAGCTCACACCCTCTAGGGTTGAACATGATCATAATATCCCTTTGCTTCAAAAGATGTCAGAAAACGATGTTAAAATTGATAATCTGCAGGTATTACCTCTAACCCCACTAGAAATATTATAGCAATCAATGTTTTCAGCATGGGAGGCAAACCTGTATCAATGCTCATCAAGCATTTGGATAGATAGGTCTAAGGAATATGGCACCCCTTCAGATCCTTGGTCACAAGTACACTCTATAGCTGAAGGAATCACTCAATCGATGATGATTGACGGGGCACCATCGGACGATTACCACCATCTTTGCCATCTTCTGAACTAGAAAGAAGATAATTCCAGCAACCTAGACCATCCTTCAGTATTTGACTTTCTGACGAATATTATAAATATGGTGGATTCCAAGAGAAACCTATCCAATATTGAAGAGACTACCACCATAAAAATCTCAACCAAAACAGATGTTGTAGAGAATATTCATGTCGGCAAATCTTGTTCTTCTCCAGAACTGGAAATATATAGTGCTCTCTTTCACGAGTTTAGAGATGTCTTTGCTTGGTCATATGATGAAATGCTAGGTATTGACTCGAACATAGTTGAACATGAAATTAAGATGTATCTAGATGTCAAACCAGTACAACAATGGCTACGGAAGGTGCACCCCAACAAAGTCGTTGCCATTAAGGCAGAAGTTGAAAAACTCCTCCATGCTGGTTTTATTTACCCGGTTCCTCTGATCAATTGGGTATCGAATATTGTTCCCGTAATGAAGAAACAAGGAATTATTAGAGTGTGCATCGATTATAGGGATGTAAATCAAGCTTGTCTAAAAGACAACTACCCTACACCCTTTATTGACCAGATAATTGACGAATGTGCCAGATGTGAAATATTTTCATTTATGGATGGATTTGCCTCGTATAATCAAATAAATATCCGCCCACAAGACCATTCAAAGACTGCATTTATTTGTCCATGGGGCACGTTCGCATATCGCAAGCTACCCTTTGGTTTAAAGAACGCAGGGGCAACTTTTCAGAGAGCAATGAAATATGCTTTCCATGAAATCAAGAACATCGTTCAACCATATCTCGACGATCTTCTAGCTCATTTGCAAAAGTGAACCGATCATCCGCGACATTTGAGAGCGATATTTCTACGTTGCCGACACTACAAGATACGACTCAATTGGAAACAATGTGTGTTTTGTGTCAGTTCTGGTCGTTTACTTGGCTTTGTGGTCTCAAAGGATGGGATTCGTCTCGACACATGTAAGGTTCAGGCAATCATTGATTTGCCTCCACCTTCAAACTTGCTTCAGATTCAGAAACTCCAGCGGAAAGCAAACTTCCTTAGGAGGTTCATTCAAAATTACACCGAACTAGCTAAAGGTTATACTTGTCTATTGAAAAAAGAAGTACCCTTCATTTGGGATCGGGTCGCGCAAGCTTCCTTTTATGCTTTAAAGCAATCTCTAATAAAAGCGTCATTAATGTATGCTCCTGATTATCAAAAAGACTTTAACCTGTATCTGGCTGTAGCAGATACAACCATAGCAATTGTTTTAGTTCAAGAGGATAATGGAATTGAAAATCCTATATATTATTTAAGCCAAAACTTAAATGATATGGAAATGAAATACTCCTACGTTGAAAAGCTAGCCCTAGCAGTTGTTCAAGCGATACAGAGATTTCGACACTACATCCTCTTAAGAAAAACTACCATTTTATCAGATTGAAACCCCATGACTTATACATTGTCGCGACAGTTGCTCGAGGGCAAAAATTGAAAATGGATAGTGATTTTACAAGAGTTTGATCTAGAATTCAAAAAATCCAAATCAAAGAAAACCCTGGTATTAGTGGGGTTACTATGTGATCTCCCATCATCATCCAATGATGCAACATTCGAAGAAGAAATCGTGGATGAAAATTTGTTTCTGATATCTTCAAGCAATCCATGGTACGAAGATGTAATCATCTGTCTCTAGACACAAACATATAGGTCTAATACCTCACGCTCCGAACAAAGACGTATTCGATACCAAGAGAAAGACTACGTGATCGTCGGTGATACTCTTTGCCGTCGCAGTATCGATACAGTTCTACGAAGGTGTCTCACCGATGAGGAGGCCGAAAAAGTCCTGAATGATTGTCATTCAGGCGCATGTGGGGGGCATCAATCTGGTTATGCTACGGCACAAAAAAAAATTGCGAGCAGGATACTTCTGGCCAACAATGTTCAAAGATTGCATAACCACAGTTAGAAGTTGCCATGCTTGCCAAATGTTTGATACCAAAACCAAAAGACCACCCGCATCGCTGTAACAAGTAGTTGATGTTGGGCCATTTGCCAAATGGGGCATCGATTTCATGACATGTAACCCCACCTCAGCTGAGGGGCATGGGTATATCATAGTGGCGGTAGAATATTTTACTAAATGGACCGAGGTGATGCCTACATTAAACAATAGTGGCGAAACGACTGCCCTTTTCTTTTTTAATCACGTAGTCTCTAGATTTGGCGTTCCATAAGCCATACTCACAAATCATGGATCACATTTTCACAATCACGTGATGGTTGAGTTGGCTGCCAAATTAGGACTGTCCCACGACAACTCTACTCCGTACTATCCGCAAGCTAACAGACAGGTTGAGGCAATCAACAAGGTCCTGAAGCGCATGTTGCAAAAGATGATCAGAGTCCATAAATGGAGTTGGCACCTGATCCTATACTCGGCCTTGTGTGCATACTGGACATCAATGAGAAATGCAATCGAGTTTATACCTTTTCAACTTGTGTATGGTCTCGAAGTAATCTTACCAGTTCAATGTGAAATCTCGTTCCTCAAACTCGCAGTCGACCTTCTCCCCGGAACCTCAGAAGAAGGGCCTCGTTTCTTGGAACTAATCCAATTAGATGAAACCCGTCATGATACAGCTTCGGCTAACAAAGCTCATAAGAAACGAGTCAAAGCATAGTTCGACAAAAATGTCAAACCTCGCGTCTTCTCAGAAGGTGACGTGGTCTTACTTTACGACCAGGAATCCGATAAGTTGGGAGCAGGGAAATTCAAATCGTTATGGATGGGTCCTTATATTGTTAAGCATGTATTAGCAAAAGGAGCCTACACGTTGATGGACTATGATGGGATTCCACTGGCGCAACCTCGCAATGGGTTGTACCTCAAACGTTACTATGCTTAATTCCACATAGTAATCCTTATCCTTTTGTTACATTTTTTATTTTTGCTAAGAGTAATTATTTTGGTTAGGTAATCCACTTTTTTGCATTCATTGCAGATGTCAAACCTATTGGAATAATTTGTTGGATATGCCGATGGAGCGAGTCGTAGTTCGTAGAACCTGTCTTCTGTAGCATGGGCCATTTTCGATCCCAACGGCGAGTTAGTAAGTCTTATAGGGGTATGTATTGGTTAGTCAATGAACAATATTGTTGAATACAACATGTTTATAGAACTCCTCTCTGATGCCATCACACGAGGCATATGCCGACTTGTCGTTAGGCTGGACTCACAACTCATCATTCTACAACTCATCGACATCTATTCCGTACGAAATCCATCCATCTATCGCATGTTCCTACGAGTCAGGATTTCGGAAAGACAGTTCGATTTCATTCAATATCAACATATTTCTAGAATTTTAAACACATTGACAAACTCATTGGCAAATTATGTGTTAGATAGACATTTGCGACATTCATAAAAAAGAAGCATCACATCAATATATGCAGCAGGATCATGTAACTTAACCAAAATAAAGCTCCGAAAATCAAAAATATATACATAACTGTTTATAGTTTATACATAATTTTCTGTAACCAAGAAGAAATTGGTTAAATGACCCAAAACTGGAAATGCTAGGGGGCACCCTAGTCTAATGATGCTAGTGATAACAAGTCACCGCCTGTGCAATCATTCGTAAAAGCCTAGTCCATCGACTCGACACTCTAGTAGTATGTTGCTGCAACCGCATAGTGAGCTCGTCAGTCTTCACATCTGGGATACCAAGGGTGAGACCCTGTATCTAGTCCTGTAGTGCTGAAAGAGTCTCGACCACGTCAAGGTCACGAAGGATGGCCCTCCGAACAGCCTCCCCTGCTGGAGCAGCCGCTGGGTCTCTGCGGCGTACTGCCGGTCGAACTGGTCCAATATCTACATGAGCACATGAGTTTTGATTAGTCTTGGTCAAGAAATCATAATAACATTATAAGAACAATAAACAAAGATATGGTAAGAATATTTACCCATAACATCCCACTGCTTGCTCGCCAGCAGCACTAAATCCGGGTCACCCCGGAAATCCATGCCAGCATATGGAAACTTGGCGTAAACCATCTCCTGATGATCAAACCACTCGAAGAAAGTATCAGAAAAGGAAATCTAAGGTTGGCTAGCATTTTGAGACATGAGGTCAACCCATCTTTGCATCTGTGGATCAGTCGGTGGAGGTAGGCCAAGTGAGATGTATTGTGGTTGCATCAACGGGATCCTCTCCAAAGTGAAAGCGGTCAAAATAGAACGATAGCCAAAATTCTTGGATGTTCCACTTTTCACCTTGGTTAGTTGTTCTTTCATCAGAGAGAGTATTGTGTCACAGCAGTTGAACATATTCGGTTCAAGGCATTCCAAAGCATACTGCATGTAAGACCTGTTAGCTATGTGAAGAGCAGAACTACCAGGGAGTCTAGCAAAAGTGAACAGAATGGTCCTTAAGGTCCGGTCAGTGACATCTCAGATATTGATCTTGTCGTCTGTACTCGGCTGAGATCCCTCTTTGCAGTGTCGTCGAATATACTCCCTCATGGACTCGCCCCCGTGGGCAGAACCTGATAATGAGAGAGCGGCACCATGCCTCGATAAACCGGTCAAAAAATTGATGTCCACGACAGTCAAGGGGATTGATTTGCCCCTAATTTGGAACACCTGGTTGGTAGGATCCCAAGCCTTGAGGAAATATTGCAACAAGTTTATTTTTTGCCTCATGCTAGAGATACGGAAAAACTTGAACAAGCCACAGTTCTGCAATGGAGCTACCGTGCCCGGATCATGTAAAGCAACGAGTCCTCTTCTTCATGCTCGCGTTCTCACCATGTAACAACCATTTTGCTCTGATGAATCTCTGAAAAACAAACAAGAGAAGAGTGAGGATCTTGATTTGGCAAAAAACAGGCAAACATCTATGAGGAAGTTGTGCAAAAATTTTCCTCCTTGCACCCATCGCACCCCAGCAAGTGTACTGGGAGTGATGCATACGGACTAGTCAGTGAGAAGGCTAGTATGGATCGCACCTTTTGATTAAGGAAGGGTGCGATGGAGCTAGGGTGAGCTGTTCAAACCCTAGAGGCTCAACAAAGGAAGGAAACAAGCTCAGAATTTGAAAATAAAAGAATGCAATTGAAGAGCACACGTTTATCTCATACCTGGTCCAGAGAGCATCAAGCATTGTCCACGGACTCTCCCGGAATCAGCTAGTGAAAATCATGGGGGAAAGCACCTCGAGAGCTCCAACAAACCAAGTTCAAATGAAATGGTAAAATGAGAGGTAAAAGTCACTTTTAAATTACCATTCATGTAATTCAGTTAAGATATTAGTGTTCTTAACTCATTTATCAAGCATATGTTTTCATTTCTAATCGGTTTGATGAAGCAAATGAACAGGTGGTAAAATATTTGAATGAACAAAATGTAATGGTGAATCAAGGAATCAATGACCATTATCACGAGCAGTTTTAATGTGGAATTCAAGCTCGTTAAAAAATAAACATAAGAAATGAGCAAGTGTTTCCCCCAGAGTTTAAGCTCATTAAAAAATGAACCAATTTTCCGGTAAATAACCATTGTGAATCCCTTATCGTGAGCTTTTGAGCCTTGGTCATGTTCTCATCATCACATCCACTCTATTTTTTAGCCAATCATTCACCTCCATTTGATTGTTTACCCTTTCGAGGAACATCTGTGAAGAGTGATTCTATTAGCCATCCTCGTGACACTACCATGATTGGAAAATTCCAAACCTTACCTGGAATCAACTGCTACCCGAAATCATCACTCGTTCCTCGAAAAATGAGTCTCCTTTAAGCTATTTTCAATTGACTCGTAAAATATGAAAAGATTTCCTAGCGATTAGCCTCTCCGGCTCGTTAAAGTCATTGGAAGTGCTATCCCTTATCTATATTTTAATCTTTTTGGACCTGAGGGATTATTACACAAAAATATCGAGTGCTTGTCTTGTTCGGCTCATTAAAACTATCGAAAATTCATCCCTTTCGTATTATTTTATTCTTTTTTGGAGTTAAGGGATTATATGACGAAAAAGAATCTTTGGAGTTTCCTTTCCATCCCTTTCAGAATCTCTAAAACTGAAAAGGACTGAGTTATCTTTGTCGTTAAACTCGTTAAAACTGAATAGCAACAAACTCGTCCAAATGAACAAGAACGAGTTTCACTGTCGCTAGGCTCATTAAAATATAGCGACAGGTTCGCCCGAAGTGTGGATTATAGAACAAGCATATGTTATCCTCCTCAAGCTTGAAAAAAATAAAGAGGTACTCGTCCGCAATCACTGGGGAAAACTGGGAAAAAACTTTATTGGTAGCAAGTCACTCTTGAAGATGACACTTTCTCTCCGCATCCGAGCCAGCTTGGGTTGTTCCGTTTACTAGTCACATCACCATTGGTCTGTCACACCATCCATCTTTGGAGTTAACACTACCAATCCATCATCAGTGTCGCTGCTATGTCCAAGAGAAGTCATTCCGAGAATTCACCTGTGTCTCACCCACTACAATACATTCACGCTCCATTCTTTCATGACCGCCACCCTGAACATTGTATCATCAGATCATTTTCACCTTCAAAATCATTTTCTTCATTCCATTTCGTAGATGTGGGATTCATTAAGGCCCTCCTACGACGGGTCACTTCTTGTCAACATCAGCTCATTATCCAAGAAGTCGACCTAGGAACAACCCTTTGAGTACTTTGAAGCTTGCATGCCTCAATGGCAAGTTTCTCACTTTCGGCGACATGTTTACATTAATGGCCTTCAACCGAGAGATTTTGCATGGTGTTTGATGCCAAGTCCTTTTTCACAACGCGCAAATTGTACTGTAGTACCTTGAGGGTCATTGGCATTATTGGTGATTCCTCTCGCGCCTGTTAACAGCTTACATCATTGGCTGGTATTCAGGAAATGTCTTTCCATGTTCGACTCTAGAACATTTTTTACATGGATCGACTTGTACTCCGAGTGAATATTGAACGAATTTTGAAGATCTTGGATCTAGTTTCATCCATCCACGCTGCAATATATTTATGAATATAAAGACATAAAATGTACATCATTGCCGAACAGATGATCATCCAAATCAAAGGATGATGAGTCTGAATCATGAGTCTGCCACACAGACAATTTTCTGTCCTCTGTACATGAAAATGAATTTATAAAGCTGGGCATGGGAATACTCGCCTCAGCTAGATCATGAAAAATATTATGAAGATAATGTATTGTATTTTATGTTATTACAGGTAGCCTCCGAGCTCGAAAAAACATCAGATCCTCATGGTAAAGCATTTCACCCGACATCAAAAGATTAACGACCTCATGCTTTAGGGGGCAAATGTTATAGACATTTTTGGGCATTGTAACCCCAATCATAAATGTCCATAAACTAAGGGCTCCTAAGTCCCTAAATGTGTTTCTTCACCACCTAAAGGAACAAGGTTAGCTGATTACATCATCTCCGAGAAGTTCTCCACCAAAAACTGCTCAGAAATGGTCAAAACTCGACCATACTGAATACCCAGTGCAGAGGGTGCGATGCATATCACCTTCTGAGTGTAAAGGGTGTGATGCATACTGAATGGCCCCTCTGTAGGGTGCAATAGTCAAGAATGGACAAATGGCAGGGACAATTTGCGAGGTGGAAGATCATGGAATCTTCGAGAAGCTTCCCCTCTCACACTTGCCTTTCTGTTTTCGACCAGGGATGAGTAAGAGATCATCAGTCTCCAAGTGGAATCAAGAAATATCAGAGAGAGGACACTAATCAAAACCTAGAAGATGACTCACCCCCCTCCAATCATCTATATATGTACCCCTCATCACAGAGATCGAGAGGTTGGAATCTTGTATCTTGTAGAGAAGTGTTGTTGTTTTTCTAGTGAAACTTCATAGTGTTGGGTGATCTAAGCTTTACTTGAGGTGAAGAAGGGCTTTCTTGTTGGAGAATGATGCTGGGTCAAAACATATGGCTGTAATCCTCCTGCTTTTGTTGATATTAATAAATCTATTCAATTTTTCCTCCATATTCTCGTATGTTTGAATGTATATGCATTTATATGGTTAATACATATCTCGTCCTATGTTATTTATGAATATAGATCTTTTCTCTTTGATAGTAGTATGCTGATTTGATTCCATAGGTGCTCTTTGAAGCTGGGCAGATGAAGAAGAAGCAACAAAGACCTATGAGGAAGGAGAGGAATCAAGCAAGGAAACCAAGCGCAAGACTAAGGTTGGTGTCATTTGTTCCACTCTTATCTATTTTCATAAAGGAAAAAGTAGACTTTACTTTTTTGTTTCTAAGATAGCCACCAGTCTTAGTGGGAATAGCAGCTCCGAGTGGACACTATTCCCGGTAATACACAGGTGCTACTATAGATGAGTTGAAAAATGCAGTGTGTAACATCTCTCTCCAGACTAAAGAGATCAAAATATTGCAGGATCAAGTCAATCTTCTACAAGATCACAATACAAATACTAATACTTTTCATGAAGCAGAGCTACAGAGAGCTCAAAACTAGATAGAGGTATGGAAGAAATCAACAAATCAGTCCTCTATTGACCACACATTAGCCCATGTTAAAGAAATTATATGGAACAATATTATTGAAGAGATAGATGAAATCTAGCCATATATCCAGATTATATTTGAACAGAAGGAATGGATGGAGAAAGCCAAGAAAACCATTTCCACTATCAATGCTAAATTGGGAGAAATGCCTGCCATAGCCAACAACATAATAAAGTTTCTCAATTCAAAAATAGATATAACCTCGATGATTTGGAAGTAGATGACAAAACAAAAGCCATCATGGAAGTAAAGAAATTTCTAACAAAGAACTTGGTTGTAGAGGTGACACAGGAATGTCACACTTTGGAGGTAGCATTCAACGGGTTTTTCACTAGAATAGAAGCATTAAACAAGAAAGATATGCCTTCTTTACTTGTGATCAATGAAAAATTGATGACCAAGGAAGATTACATGAAAAAGCTTCAAGATATTGCAAAGGATATAGCCAAGTCTTCCCACATCAAAGGTACTATTACACGGAGAGCATTTTATAAAGGTATCAACAACATGAGTTTTATCCAACATGAGATAAAATACATTTTTGTAGTGAAACCCACTTTTTCTTGGTATAGCTAGGTATATGAGATCTACCGCAAGGTAACAACTATTGATATTCCTGATGAAGATCAATGGGATAAGTTGTGTGAATTCAAAGATTAAAAAGACAAGTGAGCTTCCTAAGTGCAACACTTGAATAATGGCCGCTCAACAACTGTTCTCCACCTCCACCAAAGCAGTACCAGATGTTGAAATCGCTTCGTGAGATTCACCTTTTTTTGTCACATTATTTCATTTCTATTAGTTTAAGTTAATAATAGAATTCCATTTCACTCAGGCATTAATTGTAATCCTTCGTGTAAATTATGTTTAAATACTTCATTCATTCGAAGTATTGAGGGTTTGTAACTAAACATTATAACATTTTTCTATCAAGCACTACACTTTTTCCACACTGCTCAAGCACCATTAATAAAGGAATCTTCACACGATAAGTGTGCCATGAAATAATTGTGATGTTTTTCCTATTGTAGTTGTGTTTTCATTGTTATTTTCTTCATGTTATGCATTTTAAATCTATTTGTAAAACTATGATTTTGAGCACCCTATTTGGACTACATTTACAATTTGAATGTTTTCTTCGAAAAGTATGATTGAGAAATTCTTAAATGCTTCTAAATCCCTGTTGAATCACACCTTTTCTCTATTCCATAATTTAATCTAAAGACCCATTAAATCTATCCATCTTTCCCTGTGGCTACTCCTTTCAGCTTTTGGTGCAGCATCTAGTTTTATTTGACTCCATAGCCCAACGGGAAGAAAATAATTTTTTTCACATCAACCAACCAACCAACCAAATTCAAACAAAAATCCAAGCACAATCATAAATAGTCTAAAATTAACCTAAAAAAAGATGTTAAATCATAAAGAGAGAGCCCTCTCTTAACCTAGTAGGGCTAGATCACAACATTCAAAAGCAGTTTGATGTTGTCCAACATATTTACTCCCACAACCTCAAAAATACAGAATGATAACATAGTGAAGACCATACTGGAGGAGAAGGCATTTTAATGTAAAACATTATTATTCCCTCACTTAAATCAGTATTTCAATAAGAAATTGTTATATCATTACGAAAAACTTGATCTAAGGTTGATATTTTGTATATATCTACTTTATCATTGATTTGGATTTTGATTTTTGTTTGATGATTTTTCATAGCCCTCACTCCCAAAAGGATTTATACTATATCTCACCTTGATCCCAACCATACTAAAATTGTAGATGACCCCAGAAAATGGTGAGAAAAAG
>APFE030914716.1:0-12442 GCA_000404065.3 Pinus taeda | reverse complement strand
TATATTACAGAGCAATAATACACATAAAATATTGCAGAAATATAAACACATAAAACGCATAAAATAAGAGAGACACAGATATACGTGGTTCACCCAATTTGGGCTACATCCACGGAGAAACAGCCAATCCTTCCTTTTATATTATCTAGCAAACTGAAGAGATACAACCTACAGTAGATCTGCTGTAATTCCCTCTTCTCTCTCAATCTCCTCTCGCTTCCTCACTCAGAATACACATCTACATAGACGCAATACAATTCCCTCATATATAGTGAGGGGTTGCCTTCTAGGACAAAAACCCCTAAATTAAACATAACTTCTACCATCGAATCTCTGCCTAATGAATAGCCCAGTTTGACTATGAAATTACAACATTTTACAAGGAAATTTTACATCTATTTTTAGCTTTGGGGGCGCTGCCCCTGATCCTCCCAAAGGTTGCAACTGCCCCCCCTAGACCTCACCTACAATGAATATTTTACAAGAAACATTGCCGCCCCATTGCGAACTGGGGTCCAATGCGGCAATACCTTTGAATACGAAAGATAATCAAGCTCCACACCCACAAATTCACAAGACCATCATTGATCAACATGCTTCTACCTGCATCATGTTTGTGTCTTGTTGGAAGGTAATCAATTTTCCTACCTTGAACCAATCACCTAACACATTGGAAGCCTTTGATGTACGTGATTCTTGACCATTCGATGTCCTTCCTAATCTTGTCATTACCTTGGAAGGTAAGACAATTAATGTCAAAGTAGAAATTGTTGATGCAAATATTAACTATAATCTTCTACTCAGGCAGAGTTGGACCCATGCTATGCATGTTGTAGCCTCCTCTTTATTCCATGTGCTCCGTTTTCCTCATCAATGGAAAATTGTCATGGTCAACAAATTGTCTTTATTTGCCTCCTCTTCCTCGAATGGCAATGTTCCTTATGTGAAGCATACCAGTGCTCCATATGAGAGTGTGGGGGCTGGACTTTTCAAAGATCCTGCCTTAATGGGTATTTTTCCTATCCCACCTCTGAATGTTGCCTCGGTCAACATGATCTCAGTTATGTCTGATCCTTGGGTCATTCCTCCTCCTGATCAAGTTGATTCTTGGGGTGATGTCATGCCGTTAAGCCTCACCGACATTAATTATGTGGAGATTGTTTCGGCTTCGACTTCAGTATCTATTGATCACACTACTTTGGGTACATCTCTTGGTGCGTATTCTCAATATCCTTGGCTTGGTTCTTCAGATTCTTCTGATCCCTTAATTGACAGATTTCCTATTGACGAAATTATCATGGAAATTATGTCTCTTGAGGAAGCACCTTGGAATGATACTCATCATCGTTCCTCGTTCTTACCTGGCCTGGAAGTCATGTCTACCTGTCTTGAGGAGTTCTCTTCTCATTTCCCGACCCAACCACTTCAGACACTTATCATGACCCATGAATTCTGGTCGGAAGGGAACATGGGTAATATTACCCAAACAATTCCTATTGACATTTCTATTAAGCCTGGTATTGTTGAAAACGTTCATATTGGGGTAACTTTTTCTCTTGATGAGATCAAGCTTTATACTTGTCTTTTTCAAGAGTTTTGAGATGTTTTTGCATTGTCGTATGAAGAAATGCCTGGCGTTGCCCCAAGTATAGTCGTGCACAAAATTCTGACTTATCCTAATGCAAAGCCTGTTCATGAACGACTTCGTCCTGTGCACCCTAGAAAAGTGGTCGCCATCAAAGGAGAGGTTGAAAAAATTCTTAAAGATGGATTTATTTATCCCATTCCTCTAACAGATTGGGTGTCCAAAATTGTACCGATGACTAAGAAACAAGGCACCATTTGGGTCTGTTTCGATTACCATGATATTAATCGTGTATGTCCTAAGGACAATTATCCCACTCCTTTTATAGACTAGATTATAGATGAATGTGCTAGGAGTGAGATTTTCTCCTTTATGGACAGGTTTTTTGGTTATAACCAGATAAACATTACACCCATTGATCAACACAAGACCACCTTTATCTGCCTGTGGGGAACTTTTGATTATAAAAATCTCCCTTTTGGCCTTAAGAATGCTAGGGCCACTTTCTAACGAGCGATGTCTTATGATTTTCATGACATTAAAAACATCATTCAGCCTTATTTGGATTATCTTCCTGCTCATTCACGTAAGTGCCATGACCATCCCAATCACCTTTGGAAAATCTTTCTTCGTTGTAGACACTATAACATTCGGATTAACCTGCATAAGTGTGTATGTTGCGTTGAGTCTGAACGACTTCTCGGTTTTATTATTTCGTAGGATGGTATTCATCTTGATCCTCTCAAAGTTGAGGTTATTGTTAATCTATCCCCTCCCTCTTCATTGCATCAATTATAGAGTCTACAAGAGAAAACGAATTTCCTTCTTCGCTTTGTGCCTAACTATGCTAAGCTAGCTTCAGGGTTCACCTGATTGCTTAAGCAAGGAACTCCATTTCGTTAGGATGAGACTGCACAAAATTATTTTGATGAGTTGAAAGCTATCATCATTAATGCCCCTTTATTGCACCCTCCGAACTATCATCGGGATTATTTCTTCTATCTAGCTGCAGCTTCTAGCACTATTTCTATGGTACTCGTGCAAGATGATGACGAAGGTCATGAACATGTCATTTATTACCTTAGCCGCAATCTCCTCGATACTGAGACCTGTTATGCTCATGTCGAGAAATTGGCTTTAGCTGTTGTTTAGGTTGTTCAACGCTTTCAGCATTACATCCTCCACACTACAACTGTGATTTCTGATTGCAAACCCATGACTTATATTATGACCTTTCAGCTGCTTGGGGGCAGATGTTCCAAGTGGATTGTCATCCTCTAGGAATTTGATTTGGTGTTCACTACTTCCAAATCGAAGAAATAACTTGTATTTGGCGAGTTGATTTTCTCTTTTCCTCTACTTCTCTCGCTACTAGTGCTGATGAGTAGCTACCCGATGAGACTCTCTTTCTACTTAGCACTCTCGATCCTTGTTACGGTGATATCATCATGTATCTCCAAACTTCTACCTTCTAGTTTGCTTTGTCCAAGGATGATCGCTGACACATTCAGCAGCAATCCCGACCTTACTGCATCATTGGGGATACTTTGTACCGCGTTGGTGTTGATTCAATTCTTCGTCGATGTTTAACTCTTGATGAGGCTGAAAGAGTATTAAATAATTACCATTTCGGCACATGTGGTGGTCATTTGTCTAGGTATGCCACTACTCAAAACATCCTCTGCGCTGGCTATTTCTGGCCCTCAATTTTTAAATATTGCATTCTTTCTGCCTGTAAATGCTATAAGTGTTAGATTTACTAGTGGAAAATGTGTGCCCCACCCGCTCTCCTTCACCCCGTTATTACCGTTGGTCCCTTTTCCAAATGGGGCATTGATTTTCTGACATGTAACCCTCATTTGACTGGGGGCGTGGTTATATTATTGTTGTCATGGATTACTTCACCAAATGGGCCAAAGCGATGCCTACATATTCAACTGAAGGTAAAATAGCTATACAATTTCTCTTCAATCATGTTATTTCCAGGTTTAGAGTGCCTCAAGCCATTGTCACTGACCATGGCTCCCATTTTCGCGATTATATGATGGCTGAGATGACTTCTAAATTGGGCTTGTGTCACGACAGCTCAACTTTGTATTACCCTCAGGCCAACAACTAAGTTGAAGCAGTAAACAAAGTTTTAGTTACTATGCTTCAACACACCATTAGATGCACAAATCCAATTGGCATTCTCATGCCTTTTTCAGCTCTGTGGGCCTATCGAACCTCGACTAAAGACACAACTGGATTCACACCTTTTCAGCTTGTCTATGGTCTGGAAGCTACCCTATCAATTGAATTTGAAATTCCCTCACTCAAATTGGTTGTTGAATTATTCCCTGAAACCTCGCCTCAAGAAGAGTATCTCCTATATTTGGAATGACTGGATGAAACCTGTTGTCTCACTACTTTAGTCATTGAAGCACAAAAAAAGCGAGTTAAATCCCATTTTGATCACTCTGTCTATCCTCTTGCTTTTTCTATGGGAGATTTGGTCTTGCCATATGACCAAGGTAACGATAGGCTAAGGGTAGGAAAATTCAAACCCATGTGGCATGGGCCGTATATTATTAAGCGTGTATTACGAAAAGGGGCCTACGAGCTAATTGATTATGAGGGTAACCCTTTGAAAAGGCCCCACAATGGGTTGTACCTCAAAAATTATTATGCGTGAGTCATATCGCATGGTTACTTATGTACATAAGTGTGTTATTCATTTTTGTGCAGTTTGGTTTGGTTTGTTTTTTCAAGCAACTTTCCTGCTTATTATGTCTTCACCTGCTTTGGAGATGTCTGCGACTCCTTATGTCAGTTTCGCTGATGGTGCTTATCGTAGTACCCAGAATTTATCATCCGTGGCATGGGCTATTTACGACCCTCATTGTGAGTTGATTGATCTCCAAGGTATTTGTTTGGGTCAAATAACTAATAACATTGCTGAATATAGTGCAGTTCTCAAACTCTTGTCAGAAGCCATTGCTCTTGACATTCGAGAAATGGTTGTAAACATTGATTCACAACTTGTTGTTCTTCAGCTCAATGGGAAATATTCTATCAAAAACCCTAAGTTATTGAGAATGTATTTGTGTATTCATCTATTGGAAAGAAATTTTGATTATATCACATATCGTTACATTCTTAGGCATATGAATACATTAACAAATGCATTGGCTAATTATGCTTTAGACAAACATTTACGCAATATGTGAAAATATTGTATCATAGTAAACAAGAAATATAAAATATATATCTCAATAATGTTTGAGTATAATACATCGAAATCCAAAAAATAATATATGTGTTCCAAGTACATCCGTGGCTCACAGGCCTCAAAACTGTAAATGTTAAATTGTGGACTACTTTGCGTGATGGTCATGATAACATGTTACTTCTTGTACTACATGAGTCAGTAATTGACAGATCTTATCTGACACTCCCACCGTGTACCGTTGATAACGACGAGGAATGTCCCCGATCCATGCATACTCTGGAATCCCTCTCGTTAGGCCCTCCTGATTTCGAGCAATCTCCTCTTCCTTGTCCGCTCCTTCCTGGTAGAGAGCGACCTCAAACTACCGAGCCACGCGTCTAGCTATAGGGGACATCCTTGCTGGTCTTTCTGGTCCAACATTTTCAATTACAAAGTCAAGGTGTCACGAATACATATATGTAAAAACAATAAAAAAACCAAAAACAAAATTGTTTTTCTCGTCTCCATCATCAAAGTCTTCTCCCTCTCAAAGTGGTATGTCAAGATCACCATGGAAGTCAGTCCCACTGTGTGGCCAATCCTCCACCACGATCAACTATTGTCTGAGCCACACAAAGAAGGTGGACCTATAGGACATCTGTTGGCCCCCTCTAGATCTAGGCATCAACTTGCTCCATTGGACCATTCGTGGATCTCGTGGTACCGGAGGGTTCACCTCTGCCATCTGATAATGGAACAATGGGATTCGTTCCAAGAAGAAGGTCACCAGAACGGAGCCATATCCAAATTGCCTCAAGTTCCCTGATTTGCACTTGGATAGTTGTCGTTTCATTTTTACCTTCATGGCATCTACCCAATTGAAGACAGTAGGTTCCATGCAGTCCACAACATATTGGAAGCATGATTTTTTTGACTCATGTAGTGCTTGAGCCCCAGCCACTCAGTTGATGGTCAAGAGCATCACCTTCAATACAAGATCATTTATTATCATAATTTCAATCTTGCCGCTTGTAGATTTTAGAGCTCCTGGGAAATGTTGGGCAAGCAACATGTTTACAATTTCCCCAATAGGCATGCCTCCATACAATTCGACTGGTTCCCCTCTGCGAGACAGTCAAGTAATGAAGTAAATGTCTAAAGTCTCCAACTCCAACTCTCGATAATGGATCACAAATACATCCCATCCAGTGTCCCATACATTGATCAGGTATTGTAGTAACTCAGGTTGAGCCCATAGGCCCGGTGTCATAAAGAACTTGAGAAGCCCACAGTTCCTCAATGCATCCAGATAGTTTGGATCTTCCAAGGCCATTTCATCTATTCTTTAATTCTCACGTTCTTTCCACTCAATCAGCGACTTTTCGCTTTGATTCGCTTGCAAACACCCCACATTTAACTTAACATTAGTTTTTGAAAGGGAAATTTCTGATTTAAAGCAATAAGTTTGGGGCAAAATTCGCAAAAAATCTGGTTCCCTGCACCGGCCTGAGACCCCATGCTAAAAGCCCATGATCGGCACGGTCCCATGCCCGAATCCCGTGCTGACCGTGGGAAAATTTGTTTTACTAAAAATCCTTCATAATCCCTAAAAAGATAGTTAAATGCTTAAAAACATGTATCAATGCGAAGATTAGGGCCTCAACTCTTACCTGCAACAAACGGTTCGACAACTGGCTTCCTGGATCCGTAGCAATCCGCTCTTGAAGATTTAGGGCACAAGTATGTAAATATTGCTTCAAATGAGGTAAATGTTTTACTTTTTTCCCTTTTTGTAAGCTTTTCTCTATGTTTTAGGGTTTTCAAAAAGTATTTTTCGTCATTTTTCCTTAGAAATTGATAATGCATTTTCTTCTTGTGTAGCGATAGGTGATGGTTTTTCGGTGGTGATGCGAAACTAGAGTCATATTTAAGCTCTTTTCCTAACTCGTAAAAAAATGAAATAAAAATATTGCCGAGTATGTTTTCCTTTTTGACTCGTTAAAGTAAATAAAAATAGGGAGTCTGCTTTAAGCTCTTTTCCAACTCTCAAAACATGAAAAGATTGTTGAGTTCTTATCATTTGACTTCGTAAATGGTTTTGAAATGTCGTTTATCCAGGAAACATTTACCCCTTTTTTGGGTTGGGATAAACTATTTACGAAAAAGGTACTCCTGGGCTGACACGATCAAGAGGTTCTTTCAAGTATTGTTTTGTACCTTTTTTGGCTCAAGAGACAACTTTATCAAAATGGACCTTTTGGAGTTTCCTTTTCCGTGTCTTTTTCAAACTTTCTAAACATGAAAAATATACCGATCTTTTCCTTTGTCGGACTCGTTAAAATTTATGACATCGGATTCGTCACCATGACGAACATGAGCTTCTCCTTCCTAAGGCTCGTTAATATTACCAAGTCGGATCCGTCCGAGGGATGGACTTATATTACAAGCATATGTTATCCCTTCAAGAAGCTTGTGATAAAAAATAATTGGGGTACCTTCCAGAAATGGTGGGGGAAAATGGAAAATTTTTACCAGTTGTGTCTGCAGCTTGTCACTCTTGAACATGACACTCTCCTACGTCGTGTCAAGTTGGTATATCCTCACTTCATCATTGACCTTCCTAGGTTTGGGCTGCCACTTTTTTCCTTTCCATTTGATCTTTTCCACATCATCATGAACTCCGATCCTATGGATCCAAAAGATGCCAAACTCTGGAGTCATGTCAGTAATATGTTCAAGAGTTAATCCTTTTGCAGTTTACACTCATTCCTAATTCTCTTTATCATCCATAATCATTGCATCCCATTGTCTCGCGTCGATGATGTGGGATACATCATGGCTCTCCTTCGAAAAGGTCACTTCTTGTCGACTTCAACTCATTATCCAAGAAGTTGGCCAAGAGACTCCCTTCCAGTACCTTAGAGCTTGCATGCCCTAATGGAAAGTTCTTTGCACTCGACGACAAGATCTCATCATTGGCTTTCGATTGAGTGACTTCACAAGTGTTCGACTTCAATTCCTTATTCACACTCCATGAATTGTGTTGTTGGTACCTTGAGAGCCATTGTCATTATTGGTGGTTTCTCTCGCACTTGTTAACGGTTCACATCTTTGACTGGTAATCAAGTGACTTTCTAGCATGTTCAACTTTGACACATCTATTCACATGCTAGAATTTGTAATTTGATCGGGTCATGTTGGAGCGCAAGACCCTAAGCTCAAATTACAAAATCCCAGCTTGCAGGGCGATGTAACATGATCATGTTTACAGACATGTCTCTTTCAAATGGATGGCTGCAACCATACCATGAGTATGTTATATGTGATCATTCTCATTATTGGATGGTTGAGACCATACCTTGGGTTAGATATGATCCTTCTTGGATGGTTGCGCCCATATCTTGGATCCATTTACATGATATTTTTCTGGATGGTTGCATCCATACCACGATTCATGTATCAAATATTTCAATGATGTATATGTATCTATGCTTGCTTGTAGGTTTTCCAATGACAGTTTTCGGTTCCATGCATCTACTCATAAAGCATTTCATCCCTCACTCTTGTTCGACCTTCATGATTTATGGGGCATATGTTACACAACATTTTGTCACTGTCCCTGTACTCCCCGTTCCTTGATCCTAGAGGACCTCTACAGTGACCCTCATGTGTTTTCCTATCATGAAGAACATGTCCTTACATCACTCTTCATCTACAAAACATTTCCCTCTAACATCATTTCCCAAGAATATTCCTTCAAACTCAGTTTTTCAACAATGGCACTATCACTCAATTTCTTCCATGCACTGATTTGCAGAGTCTAAGACTGGGCCTAATGCCGAACAATGCTATTAATCCATTCATGACCCATGTTGACCCTCTTTTGGAAACTTTTTTAAAATGGAGTCGAAGCTTCCAGGTCTAGAAGCTTCGTGAAAGGAAGTCTAGTAAATGGTTAGGCAAGATAGAGTCAAGAGAGACTGTTTGGGATCCTTTCACTTATTAAGATGGAACAAACCAAAAGGGAGAAGGCTGCTCCCATCATAAGAGGATCGATTTCCCCTCTCTCAAGCTATATAAACTCCTAATTTTCCAACCTGAGCTAGCTAATGAAAGTGCTGGAATAATCTACAAAATCGTGATAGCCAAAACAACTCTTGAGAGCCTTAGCCTTCTAGTTTGTGTTCGTAAAGGGAGAATAAGCTTGTAGTTTGTTTGGTTTGGAGCAAAGAGGAAGAATCCTTGAAATTCCATTGTTTTCAGGTGAATCATGAGATGCTAACAATGGTGCTGGAACCCGAACACGTCGAAGGAAACTTGCAATACTAAGGCAAAGGTTGTCCTTTCCTTTTTGTCATAATAATACATTTGATATTTTGTTTCCTATATCAATTGCATATGCTATTTGGTAGCTTAAGACTCTTTAGCCTCTTAAGTAGGTTGGATGTATTGTATTCTATCATGTGCGCTTTGGTTTCTTGTCTATTTGTTTCAGGTGCTTGATTGACATTAAGGAGCTGATTGCTGGAGAAAAGACACAAGGACTTCTCAAACAAGGATTAGTGATACAAGAGGTAGGATCTTATCCATTATCAATCTAACGGAACTTATGTTAGATTGTCTTGTTTGTGGTTAGACCCTCTCCCCTAGGCTAGAAGGACTACCTCTGTCCACAGAGAGAATATTCCTACTCCACAGGCAACCAACACAACAACATGTGAAGTTATATGGCTCAGGAAACTTCTTGTAAATATATTCACTAAGAGGATGGAAGTGACAAAAATATTATGTGATAATTAGAGTTGTATCAAGCTCTCTGAAAATCCAGTGTTTCATGATCGCTCCAAACTTATTGATATTCAGTGTCACTTTATCGGGGATTATGTTCAGCGTGGGGTGGTGTACTTGGAGTATACTCCCACCAGAAATCAGGTAGCAGATGTACTGAACAAGGTTCTAGGAAGAATAAATTTTGTTCAATTCTGAGAACATATGGGTATGTTGGAAAATCCCTTTCAATAGTGTGATGCAACAATTGAGAGGGAGTTGTAGTAAAAATGTAGTAGCAACAGTGGCAATGTCATGGGCAACAATATAGTAGCAACATTAGCACAATGTTGATGGTAGCAATAGTGCATAAAGGAGATGCTTCAGAGATAGAGCAACATGTAGTTGGTAATTGTTGATAGAGGACATTCCTCACTAAGAGGGAGTGTTAATTTTTTGTAGCATCAGATGTTCTCTAGCCATGAAAATTGGTGGAGACACTAAGGCACATGAGTTATAAAGAACCCAAAAATCGTTTGTTGAAATTCTGCCTGGATTGTATTTTATTAAAATAATTAATATTTTTAATGGGGTTCCTAAGTCTAAACTTAGGAAAATTAAATATTAATGGGTATTAATCAAAATATGGGTGAGAATGTTCTAGAAAGTGGATCAAGTAAAGTTTTAATCTTAGATGTTGATTAGAGACATAATCTCTACCGTTTAAGTCTCGACGAGAAAAGTATAAGAAGGAGGCTTGGGGTTCATTCACAAACACGGAGTGTTAATCCGTCAGTTCGATATTCCTAGGGCAAGATTGGCTAAGGAATTCAAACAAGTGATCAAGAAGTGAAGATTAGAGGCAGTAATGGAAGGAAGTGATTTTCAGTTCCAATAGATGTACTTCAGAGAAGACAATGAAGGATCAAAAAAGCAACGCAATGCTAAGGAGGGGACATGCAGCAATTAGAGGATGACGCAGAAGTGTTGGGGGAGAGCGAAGATCAGTGTCAGGGACCATCATGGGTGACTGACAGATGAAATCTTGAATTCCCAACAACAGACGCAACAACAACAAGGATGACGTGGTCAGAGGGAGTCTCCATGCAGAAGCCATGTAGTGATTGCGTAGGCTCATGTAGAAACTACAAAGTGGGTTATCTAGGAACTAGGGTTAGTGCAAAATCTCCAGATTTAGTGTGAGAAATTCTCACTATTTTTCTTCTCTGAGTGGATTGCCATTTCTCTAGGGCATCCGTATTGTATTCAGAAATTCACTGCCAATAATAGAAACCCTCAGATCTACTGCACCGGTTTTCCCGCATTTGGTTTTTCTGGGGACTATTGTCCAAAAACAAGTGTGTCAATGTGATTGTTCATGTGCTGGTGTTTATCTTTATTTTCTCAATTCATAGTTTGTGAAGTCTGCAGCTGAATTTATTTTGATATTTACTAAAGCATTGGTGAATAACTTATTATTGTAAATAAGTGGGAGAAATAAATCAATCCCTGTAGGACTAAAATTTTCACAACTATCAGCAAGACACTTTTTTCCAAGTCGAGGTGAACCTTCTTATAAACATTCTAGTGGAGGATCTTGATTATCCTCATCCTGCAAATTCTCCTTCCTAATGACGATGATGTATGATGATTTCTTTGTCTTCTATCATGCTAGATGACTTTATTCCAATCATATATATTTCTATTTCGATTGTGCTTATATGCTTCCAATGGAGATGACATGAACTAATTTCTTTCTATCATGATGACTGCTACAACCATGTAGACTTCTACTTCAAATTTTCTTTCCAAGCTTCTATGATAATGTCATCTCTATTTCAACTCTAATGCATATTAATGCTAGTGATGCTTCACATCATGAATCCTATCTTCTATAAAACTGAAAAGAACTAAGTGAAGGATATTTAGTAGAGATCTTTCACTTCCTCCTTCTTTGATTTCCTCTTTTTGTATTCTTCCACTTCCTCGGTAACATGGGATTCATTTCTTTCCTTTCTCTTATTATTGTCCTTCTTGAGTTTGGGATAGTTCCTTTAAAATTGCACATATTCATTACATTCATAACATTGTATCTTTGGCATATTGTTCTTCTTATCTTTCTGAGGACCAAACTTTCCTTTTTTCTTGGACACGGTAGCATATACTTGAACTTGTTCGTTTGATCCAACATCTCTCTTTGCCTTCCACCTAGTTTCTCCAATATTACATATTGACCAAAGTTCACTAAATGGAGTGGCTTCCTTCTTTCCATAGATACTTTATACAAAGTTTCCCCATTCATTAGGTAGTGCATTGAGCACAACGGTGGTCATCTCTTTATCAGACCTTATTTCCCCTAACTTTTGTAGTTGGTATCTTATTTGTGACACCCTCATAAGATATGAGGTTATCCATTCTTCCTTTGATACCTTCATCTTGTATAACTCGGTTCTCAAATATATAAATTCTCTTGTAGTTCTTACGGAAAACAATTCTACTAACTTATCATAGATTTCTTTCGATTTCTCCAACTTTTCTACATAAGAGATGAGGGAATCCTTGATTGATTCTATGAGAATTATTTGAGCCCTAATTTCCCCTTTCAAATACTTCGATAAAGCTTGATCTTCTTCTTGTGATGGTTTGGAGATTGAACCTTTAACATGCCCAATAACTTCATTCTCTATGAGGATCAAATCTATCATTTTCTTCCATGCAACGAAATTTGATGACCCAACCAGTGTGTTGCTCTCCTTGCATAATGAAGTCATTTTGATGGTATATTCAAACATAGATATAAAGGTACTTACTTTTCAAGTGAGATGCTTCTTTGATGATGATATCTTCAACTTGATGCCTTTGTTGATGGTTGATGATGTTTTGTTCCTTAAAGATGACAA
>APFE030914712.1:100654-131107 GCA_000404065.3 Pinus taeda | reverse complement strand
TTTATATTTTATAGCTCTATAGATATACAATCACTCTGAATTCACCTAGTTGCTCAGATTTCCTGTGTATATTTATAAGTTGAGGTTCATTTGAGAAATGTTTTGAGTGTTTAGACATTACATGCCTTGACTTCCATGAATGAGTAGTTGATAGTTTACTGAAATGGTGTTTGACTCCATGAGCCCAATGGAAGAAATCTTATGTTGTATTTCCAACCATCATGTTTATTAAGTTCTCATTTCAAGAGTTAGCCCTCTTAGTGTTAATCATAATCAGTAGTTTATTTTGAGAGAGCCCTCTCAGGTTAGGGAGGCTAATCCTTAGCCAAGAGTCTGGTCTGAAATAGTTACATAGAGTCTAACTGATTAGCGGCCATCAGTACATGATTTTGTGATAACAGACTAGTTTGTAGTTGTTGCATGTGTATCTGATTTTGAATATGAGCTTACTTATTGCACTCCATATCAATGAATTATTGTGAAATAATTTGAAGTTAACCCATGGCATGTTCTTGTTCATGTATTCCTGATACAGTTTTGGGTCACTGATCTTTCCCATGGCATACCTATTCTCATTGTTGTTGTTACTTTCTTGTACCTCTTTTTATATTTTTTCAATCTTGGGTTGACTTTGTCTCATTGTCCAGGCATTTCATTCTTTTCCTCGCTCTAACATCTCCTCATTTCACAAATAGGAGCAAAACCAACATGATGGCAATCAAGCCTACATATTGGATGGGGATCCTACCCCAAACAGTGTGAGGTCTAATTGGGAATTCACACAGGGGAAACCTCCTAGCTGTTGGCGAGACATCCTATGTTTGGTCCCTATAATACTAGTGATTACCCCATTACTATGGTAGTTGTACCCCTTATTAATATTGTTGTGCCCCTATTGCCCCCATATTGTTATTACTGTGCCCCATAAATCCCTCTATTGTTATTTGTGGCTTTATATTATTATTGTTAGGTCGGCTGGATTATATTGTGACTCCTTAGACTCCTATATATAGAAAGGAGGTTTTGTCATTTGTATCATCCAAGAATTGTTCATTTATGTAATGTAAAGGAGGTTGCCCCCTCGAAGAGGCTAAATTCTAAGGCATTGATCTATCTTTTCTATCTTTTCTTGAGCTGGTTTCATAACATCCTACATCGTCAACAATTTAATGTAGCTTTGATAGTTTCATTGCATTATGTATTCAACACAATTTCCTTTCATGGTATTTCCATTTTCCTGCATCATGCCTTTATTTTGCATTCAACATTCTCATCCCCTTGCATTGGATGTAGCCTTGTACCCTTTGCATTGCTGACCTCATTTCATCCGACTTTCATTTCCTTGCATTATGCATTTGCTTCTCATTTGAGCCTTGTTCTTGACATGTTATTTGAAAGTTTGTACATAAATGTTGTCCTAAGGAGCTTCCATTATCTTCCCTTACTTACCTTGTACATAGTGTTGATGTCTAAAACCAATGGTTGTGTGTTGTTTGTGGTGGTCATTCCAATAGGTAGCCTCTTGTAGACCCTAGTATCGAAACCTTGTCCATGTTATCTATATATCAGTATGATCTTTTAACAAGGAAAATATGATTTGATATTTGTAGGGAACTCTAATTAGTTTCTAAGGCTTATATCTATAACTTGAAGTTTGTTTCTGGTCAGGGCCTGAACAATTTTGACTCATGTGTTTTCATTGTCCACTTGTCAGTAGGATATGTGGTGTGGAAGAATGACATGAGGGAAAACCTAAGTCAGGAAATATTTTAGTTTATTTTCAAACAAGAAACAACCTATCTTGCCTATAAAATAAGTCGAGATCCCTCTTCCGCCCTAGCACAATGAATTACAGAGAGTCTTGGGATGTTTAAACTATGTAAGCAACTTTTACAAAGATTGCACCAAAGATAGATTATTACTCAACAGAAGACTGCAAAAACATCCAGAACCTTGGTTTCAGGCCCACACTGAAGCTGTCAGAAGAATTAAAATGAAGGTAAAAACTCTTCCTATTCTTCATATTGCCGATGAAGATTCTTTCAAAATTGTTGAAACAGATGCCAACAATGAAGGGTGGGGAGGAATTTTGAAGCAAAAGAAAGAAGGAAAAGAACAAATAGTTCAGTTTGTCTCGAGGACTTGGAGCCCACTTGAGAAAAACTATTCTACTATAGAAAAAGAGGTCAAAGCAGCACAAAACTACATTCATAAATTTGATATCCACCTGATACACAAAAAGTTTCTCTTAAGAACAGATGCCTCTGCACTAAAGAAAGTCCTTAGTAAAGCTATAAACAAAGCAGGAGAAGCTAAGTTCGCAAAGTGGCAGGCTCTATTTGCAAATTTCGACTTTGAAGTCGAACACATCAAAGGTGAAAATAATTGTCTGCCTGACTTCCTAAGTAGAGAATATTTAAATAAGAAAGACACTGCCATGGTGATAGTAACAAAATGGGACCCTTCCCAACATACAAAGACTCTGAGAAGTATTTTTGAAATACAAAACTGGGAATAATATTGTTCCAAATGGAAACCAACATGGCAGCTAAGAAACACAAAAGTGCTTGATGCAAATTTGCAACCTCGTTTAGATATTCAACACTTAGTACCTGAAAGGAAAGTCTACCCCAAAGGTAGCAAATAGATACACGACTTGGTGTATCAGAGGAGTATGATGGCCGCACATTTGGCTGAAGAATCCCTAAGCCAAAATTTTAGAGATATCACTGTGATATGGACAGAAGGAAGCAACCAAAGGAGAATCTTGCACAAATTTCTTGCTATAAATCAGACCAGATGGTCAAGATGGTACAACATGCTAGAATTGTGGCCAGAGGGTAATCCAAGCATTATCTTCCTGGATACCGTTTACAAATTTTCAGACTACAAAAAGCTGTGGTGGGACATCATGAATGTAAATGGAAAAAATGAAACTCACTACACAAGAGTGAAATTTGGGGCCACAAGGACCACACAAAGACAACGGAAAGGACCATGGCTTCAACAATGGTGGAACGATTTCGACCTCAACAAGAATTCTATGGATCCTATTTTCTTCGAGCATGACTTTCAATATGAATGTGACACTTGTGGATTTTTAACTTGATGCTGGCAATCTCCCTGTAAAACTGTTGGAGATGTCAATAATTATCAAGATAGTCAAACTCTTGGTTATTTTATGAAAAGACACCACGAATGGCTAGTCATGACTAAGATTAAACACCAAATCGTCTTAAGAAAACCTATGATTATATGAAGAATTTATACAAAGGCTTGGGATTCTTGTAGATATTCTCAGTTAAGATTTCCAGGGGCCACACCCCTGGGGGACTAATGGTTCTCGTGGGTTTGTCCTTAAAGATTCCATAGTGAAATAATGATGTCTAGTCACAAGACTGAATGTGACCAGTTTTCTCGTGGGCTTTTCTATTTAAAAGTATCCACTATGTAAAAGTTATTTACAGTACAATGTTTTCTATGGGATTTGTTCAAATCTTCCACAATGTAACTTAGTGCGAAGATTCTTTAGTCACAAGACTTCTCTGAATTTTGGTGAGCTTTGAGCCACATCTCTTTGACTGACAAAAGATAGTACTGAATCTGTCTCCCTGACTGTTAGATGTTTGTCCCCTCATTTTCCTATATAAGGAAGGAGTAAGGCTCATTCTGGGCATTCAAAGTGTGTGTTATTTTTGTTATGTTTTTGAGTTTTTGAGTTCGAGGAGGAAGTTATTTCTTCCATCTCTTTAGAGTCGGATCTGAGAATCCTATGCATCAGAGTGAGAGCTCTGGTGAGAACCTAAAGTGGCCATATTCTTAGGTTTTTGAAGTCTGTATGTTCTCGGAAGAATTCAAGTTCTACGATAGATTCTGTGAAAGGCCAGGAAGCCTTCCGATAGCTTCTTGCTTGACAAGTTGCAACATCTGATAAATGCCTAAATAGTTTGTCTCTGGAAAGGAGCATTAGAAATTCTCTCTAAATTTGTAAAGAAACTTCTGCATAAATATATGAGTATCCATTTTCTGAGCATGATACATTCCACTTGAGTACATTTTTTATGTGTTAAAACTGTCTATTGAGGTAGTATCTGTGAGACAAGAGGCTCACTTGAGGTTAGCCGAGGTATGAGGAACACTAGTCTGTTAAAGGCAGGAGGCTGTGTGAAGGATGCTAGAGGATGAAAGTCCAAAGGTTCGTGTACGGGTTCGTATAAAGGTTTGCGTATTGATCAAAGAGAAGAGACTCAACGAGAGCAAGCTTCACGTCTGAAGCCCCTATGACAAATTGGTATCAAAGCTAGTAACGTCTGGTTCATTACGGTTAGTACTCAAAATATATAAGTCTCTAAAATGGATAATTCTAGAAGATCAGTCTCTTACAGAGAGATTGAAGCTGAAGAACAATTGGAAGAAAACCCATTAAGAGATATGTTTTCTTCATCATCTAAAAGGGTTCTAAATTCTGTAGAACTTGAATATTTTGAAAGTCAGCCTGCACCTAAGTGGTGTCTGCCCAGTATATCCTCGTCAAAAGTATATGTTGACTTATCTATGTTTCATATTAAAGCCGTAACTAGAATATCTATCAAAGAAAGTATTAGTCAAATACAAGAGAACTCAGATTCTGTACAAACACTTTCTTTTCTTGACACTAAGAAACTTCAGGTTGAAGCCCAAACATTGGGAACCAAATATTTGCATCTAGAGTGCATAAGGGTAGGGATCAATCCCTTAGTCCATAGAGGACTGAATACTTTTGTTCTTGTCACAGTCAAAGATCTGACACATAAAAAATATTCAGATTCAATGATAGGAGGAATGGTTGCTCCATTATCAAATGGACCAATATACTTTGATTGCTATCCCAAATTTTCTATATATACATTTGATGAGCACATCAAGGATATTTTACAACTACAGGTTCAAACAACAAGGTTTGATATGAAGAAAAAAAGAAATAATATTTCCATTCAAACTCGTGGTTGTTTTAGACACACAAATACGCTCTATCCTGCAGTTCTCCATGCTCTCATCAAAGAATCCAAATCTACTGTGGTTGTTCTAACAGATACCCAGAATCAAAAGATAGAACATTAGATTATTAAATGGGAGGACCTAAAAGAACATTGGGTTGTTGATAACCCAAAACCTCCAACATTGCAAAAGATTACTTCTGCTGATATACAAGAAGGACCATCATCCGTTGTAGTATCCTTTCCTAGAAGATCTACAATAGATTGCAAAAGAATCGATTTAGCTTGCAAAGCATCATCCATGTATATTGATCCACACGTAGTAGATACTACTAGTTCTTTTACACCATCTGTAAATTGCCCTCATATAGATATATTTGAATATGCCTAGATTGTAAAATTTTCATCCCTGCAAGTCATTTGCCCAAGCTGTAGTCAAAAGGTAAATCTCAGCAACCTTGCTGATTCTGTCATACATCAGAACCACCATCCAAGGACAAGAGTATCTCTTCCTACAACTTCTTTCACTCCATGTCCAAATCCTAAGTGTTCTAAAATACCTTTCCCTCATGATACTGATCATGTATTAATGATTCATGAGCTTCCATCTTTAGAAAATGAAGACCCCCATCTCAAAGACATGTTTAGAAAAATGTGCCCTATTGGTATGCCTCGCTATGGTCTAGGATATCTAGAACAACTTGATGAAATAATCCCTCAATCCCGATTTGACAACTTTGTGCCTTCTGATTGTAAAAAGCCGTCAAAACCAGAAATGCACAAGTTCTTTTTGGTTATGGAAGGATGTAAGAAGCATACAATTGATCATAAATGGATGAAAATATGCTTAATTGGGATTTATACACTCATCCTGAGGCTGAAAGTGTTGATCTTACCGCTCCATACCCAGAAAAAATCAGATTATCCCATGAATGGAAAACATAGATGCAGAAGAACAATGTCTGGTTGTCTTTCTATGAATGGAAGAGGATGCAAGAAAGTACAGATGTACAAATGGCAGATGCTGAATCATCCTCAATAAAACATTCTTAGACTGCCATAGATGGTAGTAAAATTGAAACTCCAACCACCTTCCCTCCTTACAAAGGCATTGTATTAGGAGAAGCATAGAACAATGCTAAAGCCATTCCACTGGTCATAAAATATGGCAGTGCCCTTGGCATTGATGTTAGGATACAGAAAGCCAGTGAATAGATAAACTGGACAAATATAACAGTTAAAGGGCTAGAAATGAATTGTGCAAAGTCTATTGAAGTTAAAAAATATTTTGACAGTATACAAGTCTCTGTAAATAGTATTAACAGAACTCTAAATGATGTGAACTATTCCACTACTGTATTGAAAGGTTTTTTTAAAGAATCATTAACAAGGATAGATGATGTTGAAAGGAAAGTAGATATGGTAAAACAATCTACTCAGGAATCTATTGAAGAACTGTCTGAAAATTTTGATAAAATTCATATAGCCCCCAAAGAAAAACCGATTCCTATTTTTTCTCTATTAAAGAGATCTGTAAATATTCAGCATCCTGTTAAGCTTGTTGATAGATTTCCTTCTCTCTTCTCTAAAGAAATGGCCAAAGAAAAATTTGAGCCAATGACTATCTCCTCACTGTTTAAGGAAGTAGAGCAACCTGAAAGCTTAGAACCACATTTGTTCCTTATCTATGAGCCTCTCCAAAGTCAATATACGAGGTATCAGGCACCTGATCTCAGTGGAAAAAAGAAACTTCTAGAAACACATAACTTCCATCCTGAATCACACAGAGAATGGAATATTGACAATCTGAGTGTTGCTTAGATTTGACAAATGATAGATCTTATGTTTACAGAATACAAGCTCATGTGCCTTTAGGAAGAATCCAAATCTAGTGTGGTTGTTCTAACAGATACCCATAATCAAAAGATAGAACATCAGATTATTAAATGGGAGGACCTAAGTTTCCCAAAACATTGGGTTGTTGATAACCCAAAACCTCCAACATTGCAAAAGATTACTTCTGTTGATACACAATAAGGACCATCATCTGCTGTAGTATCCTTTCCTAGAAGATCTACAATAGATCGTAGAAGAATCGATTTAGCTTGCAAAGCATCATCCATGTATATTGATCCACAAGTAGTAGATACTTCCAGTTCTTTTACACCATCTGTAAATTGCCCTCATATAGATCTATTTGAATATGCCCATATTGTAAATTTTTCATCCTTGCAAATCATTTGCCTAAGCTGTAATCAAAAGGTAAATCTCAATAGCCTTGTTGATTCTGTCATACATCAGAACCACCATCCAAGGACAAGAGTATCTCCTCCTACAACTTTTGTCACTCCGTGTCCAAATCCTAAGTGTTATGAAATACCTTTCCCTCATGATACTAATCACGTGTTAATGATTCATGAGCTTCCATATTTGGAAAATGAAGACCCCTGCCGACATGTTTAGCAAAATGTGTCCTACTGGTATGTCTCGCTATGGTCTAGGATATCTAGAACAACTTGATGAAATAATCCCTCAATCCAAATTTGACAACTTTGTGCCTTCTGATTGTAAAAAGCCGTCAAAACCAGAAATGCACAAGTTCTTTTCGGTTATGGAAGGATGTAAGAAGCATACAATTGATCCTCATTGGATGAAAAATATGCTTAATTGGGATTTATACACTCATCATGAGGCTAAAAGTTTTGACCTTACCACTCCATACCACGAAAAAATCAGATTATCCCATGAATGGAAAACATAGATGCAGAAGAACAATGTCTGGTTGTCTTTTTATGAATGGAAGAGGAAGCAAGAAAGTACAGATGTACAAATGGCAGATGTTGAATCATCCTCAATAAAACATTCTTGGACTGCCATAGACGGTAGTAAAATTGAAACTCCTACCACCTTCCCTCCTTACAAAGGCATTGTATTAGGAGAAGCACAAAACAATGCTAAATCCATTCCACTAGTCATAAAAGATGACAGTGCCCTTGGCATTGATGGTAGGATACAAAAAGCCGGTGAACAGATAAACTGGACAAATACAACAGTTAAAGGGCTAGAGATGAATTGTGCAAAGTCTATTGAAGTTAAAAAAGATTTTGATAGTATACAAGTCTCTGTAAATAGTATTAACAAAACTCTGAATGATGTGAACTATTCCACTATTGTATTGAAAGGTTTTGTTAAAGAATCCTTAACAAGGATAGAAGATGTTGAAAGGAAAATAGATATGGGAAAATAATCTACTCAGGAATCTATTGAAGAACTGTCTGAAAAAATTTGATAAACTTCATATAACGCCCAAAGTCAAACCAATTCCTGTTTTTTCTCTATTCAAGAGATCTCTAAATATTCAACATCCCCTTAAGCCTGTTGATAGCTTTCCTTCTCTCTTCCCTAAAGAAATGACGAAAGAAAAATCTGAGTGAATGACTATCTCCTCACTATTTAAGGAATTAGAGCAACTTGAAAGCTTAGAACCACATCTGTTCCATATCTATGAGCCTCTCCAAAGTCAATATACTAGGTATCCAGCACCTGATCTGAGTGGAAAATGGAAACTTCCAGAAACACATAACTTCCATCATAAATCACACAGAGAATGGAATATTAACAATCTGAGTGTTGCTCAGATTCGACAAATGATAGATCTTATGTTTACAGAATACAAGCTTATGTGCCTTTCGGAAGAAGCCAAATCTAGTGTGGTTGTTCTAACATATACCCAAAATCAAAAGATAAAACATCAGATTATTAAATGGGAGGACCTAAGTTTCCCAGAACATTGGGTTGTTGATAGCCCAAAACTTCCAATATTGCAAAAGATTACTTCTGCTGATATACAAGAAGGACCATCATCTGCTGTAGTATCCTTTCCTAGAAGATCTACAATAGATCGTAGAAGAATCGATTTAGCTTGCAAAGCATCATCCATGTATATTGATCCACAAGTAGTAGATACTGCCAGTTATTTTACACCATCTGTAAATTACCCTCATATAGATCTATTTGAATATGCCCAGATTGTAAATTTTTCATTCCTGCAAGTCATTTTCCCAAGCTGTAATCAAAATGTAAATCTCAGTAGCCTTGCTGATTCTGTCATACATTAGAACCACCATCCAAGGACAGGAGTATCTCCTCCTACAACTTCTGTCACTCTATGTCCAAATCATATGTGTTTCAAAATACCTTTCCCTCATGATACTAATCATGTATTAATGATTCATGAGATTCCATCTTTGGAAAGTGAAGAACCCCGCCTCAAAGAAATGTTTAGCAAAATGCGTCCCACTGGTATGCCTCGCTATGGTCTAAGATATCTGGAACAACTTGATGAAATAATCCCTCAATCCAGATTTGACAACTTTATGCCTTCTGATTGTAAAAATCCGTCAAAACCAAAAATGCACAAGTTATTTTTGGTCATGGAAGGATGTAAGAAGCATACAATTGATCATCACTGGATGAAAAATATGCTTAATTGGGATTTATACACTCATCTTGAGGCTGAAAGTTTTGACCTTACCACTCCATACCAAGAAAAAATCATATTATCCCATGAATGGAAAACATACATGCAGAAGAAAAATGTTTGGTTGCCTTTTTATGAATGGAAGAGGAAGCAAGAAAGTACAGATGTACAAATGGCAGATGCTGAATCATCCTTAATACAACATTCTTGGACTTCCATAGATGGTAGTAAAATTGAAACTCCTACCACCTTCCCTCCTTACAAAGGCATTGTATTAGGAGAAGAACAGAACAATGCTAAAGCCATTCCACTAGTCATAAAAGATGACAGTGCCCTTGGCATTGATGGTAGGATACAAAAATCCGATGAACAGATAAACTGGACAAATATAGCAGTTAAAGGGCTAGAAATGAATTGTGCAAAGTCTATTGAAGTTAAAAAAGATTTTGACAGTATACAAGTCTCTGTAAATAGCATTAAAAAAACTCTGAATGATGTGAACTATTCCACTACTGTATTGAAAGGTTTTGTTAAAGAATCCTTAACAAGGATAGAAGATGTTGAAAGGAAAGTAGATATGGGAAAACAATCTACTTAGGAATCTATTGAAGAACTGTATGAAAAATTTGATAAACTTCATATAGCCCCCAAAGACAAAACAATTCCTGTTTTTTCTCTATTCAAGAGATCTGTAAATATTCAAAATCCTGTTAACCCTATTGATAGATTTCCTTCTCTCTTCCCTAAAGAAATGGCCGAAGAAAAATCTGAGCCAATGACTATCTCATCACTGTTTAAGGAATTAGAGCAACCTGAAATCTAAAAACCACATCTGTTCTCTATCTATGAGCCTCTCCAAAGTCAATATACTAGGTATCCAGCACCTGATCTTAGTGGAAAATAGAAGCTTCCACAAACACATAACTTCCATCCTGAATCACACAGATAATGGAATATTGACAATCTAAGTGTTGTTCATATTCGATAAATGATAGATCTTATGTTTACAGAATACAAGCTCATGTGCCTAAGGGGAAAAAATGAAATAGAAGCTTGTAAATCTATTGTTCGGTGCTTTACTGGAACTTTGTTGAGATGGTGGGAAATAGAGTCATCACCAACAATAGTGGAAAAAATGGAAAATGAAATCTTGAAAGATGAAGTGGGAGATATCATTCATAATGTTGATGGAGATCCAAAATGCAATATGATTGGGGCACTCACTTCATTCATTTTAGAACATTGTTGTGGAGGAGAACTTGAACTTGTGAATAAGCATGAGATAATTCTCATGAATATTAAATGTAATAAAATGTCTCATTATGAAGATTTTCATAAAGACTTGATTCAGAGAATATATGAGGTTAAAGATGGCAAAAATATATTGTGGAAACCAATCTACTTAGTAGCATTGCCTTCAAAATTTGTAGATTATCTAAGACAACATGATGATTTTCAGTTGCCTTTTGAATCCTTTACTTAGGGAGAAATATACAACATCATAACAAAAGTTCTGGTAAGTTTATGCACTAGTATGAAAGTTAATAAGTCTCTGCAGAAGATGTGAAGATTACCAGACAGCAAATCCATCTGTAGCAAGTATGGTATTGCTATAGATGACCCCATAGTAAAAAGAAGAAAAGCTAAAAAGAAGGCCAAGAAAGAAAAAAGACAAGAATATAGAAAATATCCACAGAGGAAAAGAAAAGGGACCAAGAAAGGATACTATAGATATGTGCCAAAAAAACATTACTATGAACCCAAGGATATTCATTTGCAGACACATAAGAAAGATCAGTGGAATAAATTGATTTGTTGGCTCTGTGGCCAAACTAGACATACCTCCAATCGTTGTCCTTTATCAGAAGAATCTAAGAGAAACAGAGGAAATAAATCCTTTGAAGATGCAAAGAAGAAAAGGACAATAAAAACAGAAGGCATGGTGCCAACCCTATGTTATAAATGTGGTTCTAAGAATCACAAATTTGATAATTGTCCAAACCTATCATTTAGAGAACAAACACAACAACGACAACTTTTTTCAACATCTAAATCCTCTGAAAGTTCTTCTTCAGAATTCTCTAATGAGGAATTAAACATGCACATGAATGAATGTGACTGCACTGATTTAGACAACTGCAGTGTGAATCAAGCACTGAATAAAAAATCTCATCCGGTGAAGACCATGTTTCTCAGCCAAAGGAGAAGGTTCTCATGGCACAAACCATGGACAATGCAGAAACAAAGCTACTTGCCGAGATCAGAACATTGGGAGAAGGAGAAATGAAGGAAAAGTTACTAGAAACTTTTCTAAGCACAATGCCCAAAAATCAGGGGAATAGTAACAAGACTGCCTCTAAAAATGAACCAAAGGCATTATTCATTGATGCCTCATTTGAAAGAAATACAAGATCTTTCCAAAGAATCCAACAGAACTCTAAGACCAGAGCCCTCACAATAGGAGAAGTCAGCCAAGAGATTCATCATCTCAAAAAAGAGATTGTCTCTCTAAAAGCACAGGTCTCTGAGTTAGAAAAAGGGAAGAAAACTGAGGATGCATATGATGAATACTACACTAACCGAAATATTGAAATATTTGAAGGAAAAAAGGATGATACTATAGGATTCACCGACATGAGAGTAATGTCTATCCAGTATCATCAACATCATGTTATGCTAGATATCTGTATAAATGGTGAAATGTTTTCCCTAAGAACACTTATTGACTCCGGGGCATATGTCAATATTCTGAATTCAAAAGTAGTACCTGCAAAGTACTAGGTGAAATCCTTTAGACAAGTGATTTGGTTAGGAAACAAAGATCTACTGTATGAAGTCCCTCAGGCCTCTATTTGCTTTAAAGAGCATTGCATCAAATTAAATTTGCTGTTGCAAACGTTCCTGTTGACTGTATTTTGGGGAATGTATTTTTAGTAGTTGTGGAGCCACATGGATCAGTGAAATTGAAAAATGGCAAGGCTGGTTATTTTATATCTGTACCAAGCTCAGATGGAAAATGACAAACAATCAAGTTAACCATTGTTTCTACTCCCAGAGTGTCTACTATGGTACAAAAAATGCAGTAGATCGAAAAGGGAAAAAATAAAATTAAGGAGCTAAAGACCACCATAAAGATAGGAGACTATCTTCGGACTCCTATAATTAAACAAAGGATCTCAACTCTGAGATCACAGATATAAAAAGAATGTTGTGCTGAAGAGTGGCATAGAAAACATCATGATTTGTGTAAAATTTCCCTACAAAGATAAGTATGAAGGGAAACCCTAAAAGAGCAGAGCAATCCCTATGAACAAAGAATATAGAGATCTCTGTCAAAAAGAGATACAAAGCCTCTTGGAAAGAAGATTGATTAGAGAATCCAGTAGTCCTTGGAACTGCTATGGTTTTTATGCTAATAAACATTCCGAACAGTTAAGAGGTATCCCAAGACTAGTCATAAACTATAAACCTCTAAATACCGTCCTCTCAGATGATACTTACCCCATTCCTCACAAAGGAAATATTTTAGCAAGAATAGCAGGGGTTAAAGTATTTTCTACATTTGATATGAAATCAGGACTTTGGCAGGTGGCAATTAATGAAGATGATAAATTTCAGACTGCTTTCAGTTTCCCAACAGGACACTATGAATGGAACATCATGCCTTTTGGACTAAAGCATGCCCCCTCCAAATTCCAGAACGTTATGGATAATATTTTCAAGCCATATTTTTATTGGTTACTAGTATACATTGATGATATACTTATATTTTCTAAAAACGTCCATGATCACTTTAAACATATCCAAAAATTTGTACAACTTGTCAAAACCAATGGATTGGTTCTTAGCAAGAAAAAGATTGAATTATTTTAGACAAGTATCAAGTTTCTTGGCCATACAATTAAAAATGGGCAGATCACTCTGCAAAAACATGCTCTGGAATTTGCTGATAAATTTCTAGATATTATCGCTGACAAAACTCAATTATAGAGATTCTTGGGATGATTAAACTATGTAAGCATGCATGACTTCCTAAGCAGAGAATATTTAAATCAGAAAGACACTGCCATGGTGATAGTAACAGAATGGGACCCTTCCCAACATACAGAGACTTTAAGAAGTATTTATGAAACATAGAACTGGGACGAATATTATTCAAAATGAAAACCAACATGGCAACTAAGAAACACAAAAGTGCTCGATGCAAATTTGCAACCTCATTCAGATATTCAGCACTTAGTACCTGAAAGGAAAGTCTACCCCAAAAGGTAAAAAATGGATACATGACATGGTGTATTAGAGGAGTATGATGGCCGCACATTTGGCTGAAGAATCCCTAAGCCAAAATTTTAGAGATATCACTGTGATCTGGATAGAAGGAAGCAAACATAGGAGAATATTTGTTGGGTAGCGTTAGGCCCGCGCAACGGTTATAGGGCGCGAAGTTGGACAGTTTGGGTAAAGACTTCACTGAACGCGGGGAGCGCGAATTGTAATAGATTGAGTCAATGGGTAGTCCACTTGAAAATAATAAAAAAGTAATGTAAATAAAGTTGGCCCTCGTAGGAATCGCGTGCCAGGGAAGAGTATAAATAGAGCGCGACTCTATGAGGGAAGGGCAGTTCTTTTTGGTATGAAAGGCGATGGGTACTTGAAGTAGAAAGATCGAAAGAGTTTGTAAGTCCGAGTCGGGGTTTAGGTAGGAGGTAGAGGCTCTGCAGCTGTGTGTGCAAAGGCCTAGAAAGTCCGCATCTGTGTACGCGGACCCCTACAGTTGAGTGCGCAAGGTAGATCTAGATGTATTGGTGAAGAATAATAATAAAGAAAAATTTCCTTCTGTAATTCTATATTATCGCGCATCTGTCTTTATGGTTCACCTTTCTATATCTAGTTAATGCAAATGTGATGAATGTATGCGAATCTGGGTTCATTTTGTGCATGAATAAATTATGTTGATTAAATGTTTGCTTAAAGACCCTGTTGAATAGTTTTGAATCATAACTGCTTCTTTCAAGTAGAATAACGCATGAATAAGAAAATTATAATCGCCTTGGATCAGCGCGACGGTCAAGTAGCGCAGAGTTATAGAATAGTGCGTGCGCCCTCTAGTACACATCTAGACATCCCTAGGGTGCAGAAACCTAGTTCCAGCACCCTCCCCTACTACCTCAAGTGAGACCTCAGTTCGCGCTCCGCGGGCTGTTGCCAAAAGGGCCGGTAGCTACGAGATTTGTTTGGCTAAATAACTCTTCCGAACCTGGGTTAGGCCCAAACAAGCCAAAAAATGGTTCCGTTGCAGGGATCGGGATCTGCCTAAAGGGTGTTTAGGTGTGGAACGCGGGGACCCAATAAAGAAAGAACGTTGAAAAATTTGAGAAAACTAGGGATGGTGATATATTAAGAGTAGCAATGGTGAATGCAATTCAATTACCTGTATTTAAGGGATCTGGAGGCGAAGACCCGGGACAATTTTGGTTTGTGCTAACGTCAGTATGGAACGCGCAACAAGTTGTAGATGATAACATCAAGAAAGCCATCTTAGTCAGCGCGCTACAAGACCAGGTGCTAACATGGTACATGAAGTATTCAATCACCAACCCAACGGAGGGGATAGCAGATATTCATACTGAATTGAAAAAGGAGTTTAGCCGACCAAAGACAGAAGCACAATCGGTCGTAGGATTCAAAGAAATCATGGTGATGCCTAGTGAGACTTCATGGGATCTGGATAAGAGGTTGAAAAGCACCATTCACAAGGCCAACATGACCTTGACGGATGCACAAAATTGTGCTTGGTTCATTGCATTGTTAACGCCATATCTAAAGACGACTTTGTCCCAATAAAAGATCTCAACCCAAGCAGAAGCGCTGGAAGCAGCAATGCAGCTGGACGAAACCCCAGTACAGGACCCAGGATTGGGAGTTCAAAAAATCCAAGCGTAGTTCCAAATTTATGTTTGGAGATACAAAAGTTAAAACATGACCAGACACCGTGTTCAGAAATCTGGGAGGAAGTATGGTGCATCAAGTGTAGAGGCGAGGGACACGATAAGGATCGTTGTTCAGTGTCGGTGAATTTTGTGGTCACAGGGGGACCGAAACTATTACGACTAAAGGCACAAATAGGGCCGACCATGGTCGCCCTGCTCTGGTGCACAATCTAACAGGTAGGAGGAAAGCACAACACAGATAATTGTCATCTATTACCAAAACCCCACCAGACCCCCCACCAGCTCTTTTGCAACTTTTGTAGATCAGTGGGTCACGAGGAAAGGGATTGTAGTAGTTATCAAATGTTAATGGACCAAGCACCTACCTACAGAGTGCAGACTGAGGGGCGAGGTCAGGATCCAGTCGCAACGATTGGGTGCAGTGGGTTCCCAGGACAAGGTCGAGGATGGGGCGGAATGGGACTAGGAAGGGGTCGCGGGCAGCTAATCTGTTACAACTGTGGAGGACCGAGATATTATGCACGAGATTGTACCAATCCAACCCGAATATCATGTCCGTATTGTGAGCAATTCGATCACGAGCTGTTAGATTGCCCCATGCTGATAGCACAGATTCACGAAAAGAAGGAACCACCTCCTACAACAACGCAAAATGTGCAGATGATGAGATCCAAACCTTGCTACTATGAACCCACGGTCAACAGGATATTGCAACACGACGCAGCTATAGGAAAGGTTGATGGGAAAACTAATATGGAAGCTAGGGAAAGCTTCACGAATGTCTCTACCTGAGGTAGTAGGGATCCGCCTGAGCCAAATCGGGATCCCTCGATGATGACTACCTTCTTAGAGACATGCCTAAAACTGCTTTGTGACAACCACGCAGTTAGAGGGTTACAGGAAGTAATTAATAGATGCGCAGGGTGGGGTGAACCTCGCGCAGTCCAGAAAATAGGAAGACATGCATCGAGGACGGGTCGGGAAATGCGGCTAACAATGCAAAGTTGCGACTACGAGATGGATCAGGTCATTCTGGACTTGGGTTCTGATGCAGACATATTGCCTAAACAGACTTGGGAGCGCATGGGTAAGCCTACACTACAATGGTCTCCTATCCAATTGCGGCTGGCCAACCAACAAAAGATCTTGCTCATGGGAAGGCTGCAAGGGGTTACAGTAGACATTGATGGCGTAAGTACCCGGATGGATTTTGAAGTCATTGAAATTATGGACGAACATAGTCTGTATATTGTGTTGCTGGGGATAGATTGGGCCATTGATATGAATGGGGTTATTAACCTCAAACAGAGGAAGATGATATTCAAGAAGAAGTCGCTCTAGGTCGTTGTTTCACTGGACCCAACAGACGAACCGCGCTACATAGAACCGGCACGTAGCGAAGAGAGGGGCGATGTATTAGATAGTATCTACAAACTTGCTACAACAGAGGAGCAGAGATTCTCGCAGGGTTACGCCAGTGATTCAGATGAGGAGGATGAACGATGGCACAACAGGGTGAGCGAGGTAACCACATTGCATTGTAATATGATCGCAAAATCCCTGTATTGCGTTAAAGTTTAGAACCGCGAACTGCCGACATATGACGGGCTGACAATAGTAGAGGACTTCCTGGATAAGTTCGAAAGCATGGTACCAAAGTACCGATGGTTCAATGCACTCAAATGGGCATTGCGTGTGACACCGACGCGATGGTGGGATACCCATGTAGGAACCTTCGAAGATTGGCGAAGCTGCAGGCGCATGATGTAGATAAGATTTGGGAAGCCTGAGCTATGAATAACGGTGAAATACAATGGACGAGATGATCTGTGCATGCACCTGACCAATTGGACCCAACTTATGGTGTGGAGCCTCAACCAGAATGGGTGCACTTATTTTATCATACCCTGGATGTCATTCCAAGAAACTGGTATACGGAAACAGAGCTCCGGCATGGCACTTGCGAATGGGATATCCTGCGCTAAGGGTTTTTGTCGACTTTTCTCTTTAAATACCAATGGATGGATACTTTGGACGACACATTATAGCTAGTAAAGGCCACCATATTCAGAACACCGCCGAAATAAGAAGAAGTTGGGCCATCAGACTAGTCGTGACAGTTGAACCAAGCCTTAACATATTATAATGTACAAGCAGAAGATGATGAGGATGACCCGCGTAACATCAATATACCAGAATTTGAAGGGAATTGTGAGGTGCGCGACCCTGAGATAGAAGATCCATACATCACGACGTCATTGAAAACAAGGAAAGTAAATATCGGAACAAAGGAAGAGCCGAAGTATGCCACACTTGGGGACTATTGGGACAACGCCACGGTGGAAAAGGTCGTCGAACTACTCCGTGAATACCGCGATTTATTTCCTATGAAAATGACAGAGTTAAAAGGGATTCTAGGAGACCTAGGGATAATGAAGATAACTTTGAAGCCAGATGCAAAGCCAATGAAGTAGCGACCCTATTGATTGAATCCAAAATATAAAGAAAAAGTCTGCAACGAATTGGATAAGATGTTGGCAGCAGGAATTATTGAATCGGTTGAGGAGTTCGATTGGTTAAGCCCTATGGTCGTACAGGAGAAGAAACAGAAGGGGGAGATCCACATCTGTGTGGATTTGTGAAAGCTCAATGATGCTTGTGTTAACGATCCATTCCTAACACCCTTTACAGATGATGTACTAGAAAATGTGGGCGGGCAGGAAGCATACTCCTTCACAGATGGGTTCTTTAGGTACCATTAGATCAAGATCACACTCGAAGATCGGAGAAAGAAAACGTTTGCTACTGAATGGGGTTGTTTTCAATATATAGTAATGCTCTTTGAACTGAGGAATGCACCCGCGATATTTTCCCGTATTGTAGTAGCTGCATTCAAGGAGTTTATCCTCAAGTTCTTAGAAGTCTACCAGGATGACTAGACCGTCTTTGGCCTAGTCAAGAAGCATGTTGCATTACGATTAATGCTGGATACCTGATGACGACACCAAATTACATTCAACTTAAATAAGTGTACTTTTCTCATCCCTTTCGTAAACTTGCTGGGCCATGTGGTTTGTAAGCAAGGACTGATGGCGGATCCAACAAAAATCGTTGTCATATTGAATCTACAAACGCCATGCAATGTAAAGCAGTTATGCACTACGTTAGGACACATGGGTTACTGTCGGAAGTTCATCAAAAGCTACACCCAAATTATGGCCCCGATGGAGAAATTGCTGAAAAAGGATGCTACTTATTGTTGGAATGAGGAATGCAACAGAAGCCTAGAGACACTTAAGGAGAAAATGGCTTCCGCTCCTACATTGGTCTTTCCAAAATGGGATGTCGAGTTCATGTGCATGTGGACGCATCTTGTATCACACTGGGAGTGGTACTCACTCAACCAGGAGCGGAGGGGTTGGACCAGCCGATTGCATGCGCAAGTCGCAGGTTGTCCAAGGTTGAGAAGAATTACTCCACTACTGAGTGAGAGGGATTAGCCATGGTATACACACTCCAGAAGTTATGTCACTATCTGCTCGGAGGACATTTTAAGATGTACATGGATCACTTTGCGCTCAAGTACCTAGTGAATAAGCATGTGTTGGGGGGGCAGGTGCATTTGTCAATGGTTGTTGTAAAACCGGGACGTTTGAATGCAGGTCCGGAGCATCTGTCCTGAATTGAGACCAGTGAAGGACCAAAAAATCTCGAAGAAGGACCTCCGGACGCTCAATTATATGCTGTGCATATTGCAGATGGCCACTTTGAAGATATAATCCACTTTTTAACTATGGGCACTGTACCAAAGGGGTATTCTGTCCAGCAAAATAAGGAATTGGCAATACATGCAACAGATTTTACCGTAATTGCAGGCCACCTCTACAAGGTGGGTAACGATGAAATATTGTGTAGATACGTACCCGAATTTGAGCGCGGACAGATCCTGGCCGAAGCCCATGGAGGGGTTGCTGACGGACATTACGCAAGTTGCGCCATAGTCCAGAAGATTCTTCGCACCAGATTATGGCGGCCCACTCTACATCAAGATTCAAAGGCATACTGTCGGGCCTGCCATGTGTGTCAACGGATGGGCAAGCAGTCGTGAAGGGACGAAATGCCACTTTAGCCACAGATGACGCTACAGCCATTTGAGAAATGGGTGATTGACTTCGTTGGGCCTATCAAACCGTGAGGAAAGACGGGCGTGCACTATATCATCACTGCGACGGAATATTTGACCCAATGGGCCGAGGCACAGCTAGTTAAAGATTGCACGATGGCGACAACGACAAAATTCTTGTTCGAAAACATACTAACTATTTTCGACTGCCCCAAAATTCTCATGAGCGATAGGGGAACACATTTTTTGAATGAAACAATCAACACACTCAATGAGGAATTCTAGATCTATCACCAACAAAGCATGCCCTACCATCTGCAAGCAAATGGGACCGTGGAAGCATTTAACAAAATTTTGGAGACCACGCTGACAAAAGTCTGCAATGTGCGATGAAATGACTGGGATTTACGCATTCCTGCCGTGCTATGGGCATACAAAACTACATGCAAGAAGCTGACAGGCCAGACACCGTTTCGATTAGTTTATGGAAAGGAGGCTGTTATGCCTATGGAATATATTGTGCCTAGTCTGCGGATCGCAGTAATCACAGGTATGGCAGACCGTGGGGCCTAGGAAGAGTGGCTCGCACAGCTAGAAGAATTGGAGGAGGAACAATTTTTGGCTGGCTTCCATCAGCAGGTACAGAAATAACACGAGAAAGCGTGGCATGATCGCCATATCAAGATGCGCACCTTCAAGGAGAATGATCTAGTCTTGCTTTATGATAGTAAGTTCGAGAAATTCCCAGGAAAACACCGCATGCACTGGTTGGGACCCTATGTTGTTAAAGAAGATACTGATGGAGGCACGATTCAGCTGGCTAAACTCAATGGAGACCCATTTCCAGGAAGAGTGAACGACAATCGCCTAAAGCTCTACACGGGTGGGCCGACTGTCTCACTAACCATGTAGAAGATAGTCTCACCACTCCAACCAGTTGAAAGAGAGTACGGGATGATAAAGCAGCTTGGGGGACAAATGTGCGAGTACCATGGTGCGCGAGCATTCGACCAAACACGAGGGTCACGGTGGGGTGAGGAGGCTCATGCAGATGCACCGATCATAATGATGACCGTTGATATCACTATTCATGACAAGATGTTGGCAACATGGAAAATCAGAGCGGGTGGTAGACTATTAAGAGCAACCGTACCAGTCAGATATGGAACAAATGGCTACAGATTCCACACGGAAAGGTTACACGACTAGGAATGAGCGGTAATCACTGCATTTGAATTTCATAAGGATTATAAATTACCAAGGGAACTCCACTCAGTGGCCTATGTTTTGGAAACACAGATGGAGCTATTCATTGTCTATGCACATGATATGTGCCCGAAGGTAGTAATCTAGCCAATAGAGAGGCCAGACTTTCTGAGGAGTATGCAGGTGATCACTGCGGGCATCCCTCAGGCTGCATCACCAGTAGGAGATGTATCGGTAAAGAGGGAACGCAAAGCAGAATTGGTCCGGAGGTCATTGCCTCGCCCAGGGGTAGGTCGGTGCACTACAACAAAACAACGAAAGGATGAACAAATGGAGACCATGGGTAGATATGCAATTTGTCAGTCACCTCTGATGTCCCTCAAAAATTGGGATCTTATGGACAACAATCAAGGTCTTGCAAAATTGCAACACAAGCTGTAGCGGACGATGCAAAGGGAAGGTACGAAGATCAGAAGAAGTTGCGGTGGTACTAGGAAGCGGCTCCCCTGCTCGTGCTAGACTCTTCGGAGGGGGTCTTCTGTGTTAACCGAGTAGAGTAGAATGAGCATCATCAGTTGTGAGATGTGGTAGAAACACTAAAGCGGGAGACAGATGAAGCATTGGAGGAGACAAGGAAGGAGTACCAGGACGACAACCATCACAGGGAGGCAAACCATGAAGCCAAGGTAGAGTGTCTAGCTGCGCTGACGAGTGACTCAAGAAGAGTCACCATGATTGTGTTGGGGGACTGTTGGGTAGCGGAAGCCCCGCGCAACGGTTACATGACGTGAAGTTGGAAATTTTGGGTAAAGACTCCGCTGAACGCGCGAAGCGCGAATTGTAATAGGTTGATTCAATGGGTAGTCCACCCGAAAATAATAAAAAGTATGTAAATAGAGTCAGTTTGCACAGGAATCATGGGCCAGGGAAGGGCATAAATAAAGTGCACCTCTTTGAGGGAAGGGAAGTTCTTTTTGGCATGAAAGGCGATGGGTACTTGAAGTAGAAAGATCGAAAAGTGTCTGTAAGTTCGAGTCGGGGTTTAGGTAGGAGGTAGGGGCTCTGCAGCTGTGTGCACAAAGGCCTAGAAAGTCTACAGCTGTGTGCACGGACCCTTGTAGTTGAGTGCGTAGGGTAGATATAGATGTATTGGTGAAGAATAATAATAAAGAAAAGTTTGCTTATGTAATTCTGTATTATCGCGCATTTGTCTTTATGGTTCACCTTTCTATATCTAGTTAATGCAAATGTGATGAATGTATGTGAATCTGGGTTCATTTTGTGCACGAATAAATTATGTTGATTAAATGTTTGCTTAAAGACCCTGTTGAATAGTTCTAAATCATAACTGCTTCCTTCAAGTAGAATAGCGCATGAATAAGAAAATTATAATTGCCCTAGATCAGCACGACGGTCAAGCAATTCGGAGTTATAGAACAACACGCCACCCTCCAGTACAGATCTAGACATCCCTAGGGTGTGGAAACATGGTTCCAGCACCCTCCCCTACTACCTCGGGTGAGACCTCAATCCGCGCTCCGCGGGCTATTGCTGAAAGGGCCAGTAGATGCGGGATTTGTTTGGCTAAATAACTCTTCCAAACCTGGGTCAGGCCTAAACAAGCCAACAATCTTCCACAAATATCTTGCCATAAATCAGACTAGATGGCCGAGATGGTACGACATGCCAAAAATGTAGCCACAGAGTAATCCAGGCATTATCTTTCCGGATACCATTTACAACTTTTCAGACTACAAAAAGTTGTGGTGGGACATCATGAATGTAGATGGAAGAAATGAAACTCACTACACAAGAGTGAAATTTGCGGCCACAGGGACCACACAAAGACAACGGCAAGGACCATGGCTTCCACAATGGTGGAACGATTTCGGCCTTAACAATACTGCTACGGATCCTCTTTTCTTCCAGCGTGACTTTCAATATGAAGGTGACACTTGTGGATTTTTAACTTAATGCTGGCATTCTCCATGTAAAACTGTTGGAGATGTCAATAATTATCAAGACAATCAAATTCTTGGTTATTTTATGAAAAGACACCATGAATGGCTAGTCATGACTAAGATTAAACACCAAATCATCTTAAGAAAGCCTATGATTGTACGAAGAATTTATACAAAGGCTTGGGATTCTTGTAGATATTCTCAGTTAAGATTTCCAGGGGCCACACCTTTGAGGGACTAATGGTTCTCGTGGATTTGTCCTTAAAGCTTCCACAATGTAATAATGATGTCTAGTCACAAGACTGAATGTGACCAGTTTTCTTGTGGGATTTTTTGTTTAAAAGTATCCACTATGTAAAAGTTATTTACAGTATAATGTTTTCCGTGGGATTTGTTCAAATCTTCCACAGTGTAACTTAGTACAAAGATTCTTCAGTCACGAGACTCAGAGCACTTCTCCGACTTTTGGTGAACTTTGAGCCACATCTCTTCGACTAACGAAAGATAGTATCGAATCTGTCTGCCTGACTGTCAGATGTTTGTCCCCTCATTTTCCTATATAAGGAAGAAGTAAGGCTGATTTTGGGCATTCAGAGTGTGAGTGTGATTTTGGTTATGTTTTTGAGTTTTGAGTCTGAGGAGGAAGTTCTTGCTTCCATCTCTTTAGAGTTGAATCTGAGAAGCCTGCGCATCAGAGTGAGAGCTCTGGTGAGAACCTAAAGTGGCCAGATTCTTAGGTTTTTGAAGTTTGTATGTTCTCGGAAGAATTCAAGTTGTAAGACAGAGTTTGTGAAAAGCCAGGAAGCCTTTAGATAGCTTATTGCTTGACAAGTCCCAACATCTGATAAATGCTTAAACAATCTATCTTTGGAAAGAAGCTTCAGAAATTCTCTTTGAATTTGTAAAGAAACTTTTGTATAAATATATGAGTATCCATTTTCTGAGCATGATACATTCCGCTTGAGTACACTTTTTATGTGTCAAAACTATCTGTTGAAGTAGTATCTGTGAGACAAGAGGTTTGCTTGAGGTTCGTCAGACGTTCATTGAGGTCTGAGGAACACCAGTCCATTAAAGGCAGGAGGCAGTGTGAAGAACACTAGAGTGTGAAAGTCCAAAGGTTCGTGTATTTATCACAGAGAAGAGACTCAACAAGAGCAACCTTCGCATCTAAAGCCCCTGCAACACTTACCCCATTCCTCACAAAGGAAATATTTTAGCAAGAATAGCAGGGGCTAAAGCATTTTCTAAATTTGATATGAAATCAGGATTTTGGCAGGTGGCAATTAATGAAGATGATAAGTTTAAGACTGCTTTCAGTGTCCCAGCAGGACACTATGAATGGAACGTCATGCCTTTCAGACTAAAGCATGCCCCCTCCAAATTCCAGAAGGTTATTGATAATATTTTCAAGCCATATTTTGATTGGTTACTAGTATACATCGATGATATGCTTATATTTTCTAAAAACATCCATGATCACTTTAAACATATCCAGAAATTTGTACAACTTGTCAAAACCAATAGATTGGTTCTTAGCAATGCATCGTGGGAATACAAAACAACATTAAGGTGCATTGAAATAATTTACAAAAGTTGCGTTCAAAGGATAGATGTAGGCAACATTGAGAAACCATGTAATGACAACTTTAAAAACAATGCAAAGAATGCATGCATTGGCATGGAAATTACAATGCATTAAAAACCTTAAATTACAATGTATTGAAAGCTACGCATTACCATTATGTTGCAAAGGATAATATATTGTGTTAGGATATATTACAAATGCATTGTGAAGGTTATGCAAACAAATTCATTAAGGAAATCATACACAATCCATTGAGGGATAATTACAGTGCGATGGAGGATATGATACAACAATGTATTATAATACAATGCATGGAAGGATTAACACAATATAATGTGTTGAAGTATTATAAGACAATGCATTAATAATCCAATGTGTTTAAAAGATATACCAACGTTATTGTTGCAAAAAAAAACTTTATATATCAGCGCTACAAGCATTATATATATCAAAAGTGATGTCGCAATATCATATCAAGCTAGGATAACACATATGATAAAGGTGATAATAGAAGGATGTGATTACCAAGATGAGAGACCAGAATACAAAGTAGTTGAATGTAATATAAAGGAGTTGTAATATAATGGTGTACCTAATCATTATAGATGGCTGAAATAATATGTGGTGGAGCACTTATTTATTTTGTAATATTCAAAATATGAAGAGCTTGGAAACGAATGAGTAGAAGGCAAAGAGTCAAGCATGTTCACTTCATATTCTCATGTGGAATACAACCAACCAACAAACTATCTTTATAGAAGATGTGATTTTGGAGGATAGATTAGTTAGTGAGTTAGAGAGAATGTGAGGGTTGATTGTTTGTGAGTTACCTGACACACATGAAGCTGACGTGAAACAAATTTGAAGGGGGGGAAGACATAGAAATAAAGATGGAGGTATGCAAAATTGATGACTAGGTAAATCAGCATATTGTTTTTGTTTTGTACGAGGAGATTGTGGTCTCCTTTCAAGTTGCGGCTTGATAAATATCCAGTTGGACTTGGTTGAGGTAGGATCCTCATGTGGGTTGTAGCCTAAAGAAAACATATGGGAGTTGGATCTTCCTTGCATGTTGTCGCTTGCCAAAAAATTGAGGTAGCAACCTCCTGTAGGTTGGAGCCTACAAAAAATTAGATGTAATAAAGGAGTAGGAGCTTACCTTTGCATCACAATAATAAAACAATAGTGGTTTTCTCCCTTTATGGGTTTCCACTTATATATGGTGTCCATATGTGTTGCTATTATGTGTCGATGTGATATTTTGGTTTACTTATTACTTCTTGTTTTCATATTAAATATACTTGTCATTATATGTCAATTTTCTCCATTAATGGTTCAGTTAATGAGCAAAAGAATATCAAATTAATGTCCAAGAATGTACTAAACTGATTTACCCCCTTCCTCCCCCCTAGTTTAGTTAAGTTTTCATCAATTGGTATTAGAGAAAGTTCTTTCGGTGTAAGCCTAACAACTTGAAGGTAAAAACATATGAACATCAAGCTAGGCTTGACTTATCACTGACTAGCATAGAAAATTTGAAGAATGAAAACAAATATTTGAAGAAATTGGTGCACATATGTGATGAGAGATAGCATGAGTACAAGGAAGAAATTGTTAGCTTGAAGACACAACCTGAAGAAACTAGGAGAATAGAGGAGATGATGAGCAGTAAATTCAAGGAGTGAGACCCACAATGTGAAAGCTTAGAAGATGAGATTGATTTAGCTAGAAGTAAGTTGAAAGAAAAGAATAGGTTGTGTAAGCAGTTAGAAGAGGAGGTTGCCTCCACAAAGAAATTAGAAAAGGAAGACATAAAAGATGATAATGAAGCATTCCTAAAAATACGTGTAGGAGAAGGGACAAGCACCATGATTAGTAAATAAGGAAACAAAAACAAGCAACAATATACAAATCCAAAGAATGAGATGAAGAAAGGGTTCACTGCAAGAAGATCATTCTCTACGGAAAACAAGTTGAACAGATTAGGAAGATATCAAAGGAGATTCCATGTTCCTGGGAAAAATATCACATGTTTTTCTTACCATGAACATGTGGTAGTAGAATGTAAGAGAAAGAAAATCAAGTTTAGTCAGCAGAAGATGTGGCAAACAAGAAGGTTCCCTCATGTAAACAAGCAAAGAAGACAATCATCTACCAGGTACAAAAATCATTTCTATGGTTATTGTTATTTGTGTAATGGATTTGGACATAAAGCTATTGAATGAAAAATGTATATAAGGAAGAATATGAACACAAGAAGACACATACCATTCATTCTATATTAGCCACACTAGATGTTATGCATGCGATAATCTTGGTCACAAAGCCAAGAATTTCAAGCAACCATATACTCTAAAGAACTATAAATAGAAGATGGAATCAACTACAAATACACTAAGCAACGAAGGAAATGAAGATAATAAAAGGAAACATACTAAAGTGTGGAAAAGGAAGAAAAAATAGTAGGCTATGATTTCAATGAAATAATGAAACCATCATCATCTAAGAGGGAGCTACTCATGAAAGCAATGAACAGTCTTGTTAATGACCATGTTAGAGAACTTATAATATGTGAAAGATATTTTCAATTTAAGAAGTTCTATGTGCATATTCAAACCTAAATTTATGAGTAAGGGAAATTGGGCCTAGACTTCAATGATCAATATATGAAGCAGAAGATACCACTAAAGAAAGAGTATATTTCTTATGTCATCTCATACATGAAAAAAAGAAAATGAGAAAGAAAGGAAAAAGAGAAGGAATGTAATACAGGATGGGTTTTTGGGCCTGGAATTCGATGCATAGTTCGGGGTCGTATTGGAGTTGTTGATGCTGCAATAACTAAATTAGGAGTTAATAGGAGAAAAGATATATCAAGCGAACTTGTGAAACATGGAAAATATTATGAAAAGGGAATATATGATGAGCAACATTCTTATTGGTCAGAATTGGTACAACAGGAAAAAATGACAATGAAACCAAAACATACAAAGATATAGGATTTAAAAAGTGTCAATGCTAATTTGCAAAACCAAAGAGTTGAGGGCTTCGTTATTCCTAGAGTCCATGAAGAGTCAGACACTCTTATGGGTTGTCCTTACTTCACCATATGCTACAATTGGAAAATGTGTCATTAGATTGTCATGGGAAAATCAAGATAGTGTAACAACAATAATAATAAAATAAATAAACACAAAAACAGTCGCTACTGGAAGTATTCTATATGCAAATACAATTCTACAATTTGAGCAAACACATACTGAAAAAGGAAATGAAAAGGTTTCTGATGTTGCTTTGGTTGTCTCTGGCACTTCAACATTTAAACACCTACCATGGAGGGAGGTTCTTTGAATTCTATCAAAGGAAATGACTTATCCATCACATTTATTCTAGTATGTAAAATAAGTAAGAAAGATTAAAAGTTTTTGGAGGAACTTCGCTGAAAGCAGGAAATGTTGGGGAAAACCATGACAATTTCCGACATCGAATTGCACAAACATGAGAAACATGTAAAAATTAGTAGATTTGAGGCATTAGATAGGCCAAAGGCACATGGATAATTTTTTAACAAAATATGCATTACAAAATATGAAATGAGCACTAACAAGTATTACAATGAAAACATACAGAAACAACGCATAGGATACCAATATATTGGTATGAATGATATGTAAATGACATGCATTACTTACAACTGTGATTGGATAGAATTTGACATTTTGACATGGTTGACAGAAGATGGAAATACTCTGAGGTGGCATAGTCATATCATTTGCAATCTAGAACAGGGCCGAAGATATTGGGTGTTACACACATTAGAACAAAATAAAGGCAAAAAGGGCAGAGGTGACAAATAATTAAATGTTCATTGATGTTATCTTATTTCAACACACTATACGTTCATATATAATATAAAAATATATATTATATATATATATATATATAGATATATATATCTTATGGGTGCAACATTATTGTTATTCCTTATATGTTCTCTAAGGTATATATTATATTCCTTGGTGTCATATTGTTATGAAGTCTTATACATTCTTTGAGTCATGAAATAAATATTAAGAAAAACACGATGAATATGATGAACAATAATAAAAAGGAGGTAGTGAATTCATCGATGAAGTACCCATGAATCCTTTCTTGGAAAGCCTTTCCATCCTCGACAAATTTTGTCTCTTCAGCTCAACGTATTTGATGAAACATCTGTCAAGTTCAAAATTTAGAGGATGTGGTGCTCTGCTGGGTGGGCTACATGGATGCTCTATACAAATCCTAAAAGGCACACTTGTGTACAGAAAATAATCACATCACATTAGAAGGTAATGATCTAGAGGGAATTTACATAAGTTTTCCAATAATGGAATAGAAAACATGCTTCTAATTTCAATATTTACTATACCACCGCACCCCTCCCCACTACTCATTAAGTATTGAGGTCTCACCACTTAGCACCACCTTCATGATACGTCTTATCTTGGCATGTCAGGATATTTCATGGCCAAAAGGAGCGATGTACAACTAAATTTCAAACAAATACTACACACCAATGTTTTGAATGTTAGCATAATAACGATTCTATAATGCAGAATAAACACTTAAAAAGGAATCGAAAACTTTAATGCCCAAGAAATCGTACCTTCGGCCATCTGATACTTGCTCACACTCTGCCACTATTTCTTTCTCTCGTTTCGGCACTTCTAAAACTCTACTCACTCTATTTTGATGGTGTAAGACTGAAGGGAATTGAGTGGTGAGTTTGGGGACCAAACCGAAGTATTTATAGCCAAGCTTCCATCAAGCGATCAGTGGCTACATGTCAAGTGTTCCAAAGCTTCATTTGATCATGGGGAATGTTCCATTTTCCCTATGAACGTGGTAGAGAACTTAAGGGAAGTTATGGACCACTTCAAGAGCTCCCAACAAGAAAAGGAATCCTACGAGACGGTTTCCGTGAGAACCGGTCGTGGCCTGTTCATGGCCACGACCAGATACAAGGAACTAACATTCTCCCACTTGGTCCATACTTCTAATCTAACATCTCATCTTAAAACCCATCAATAATCTGTATTAAGTAATAAATACATGAATCATGGCAATAAGTCCTCTAATGATGAATATTATCTTCCATGTATTACTATGTATTTATTTCTATTATAATTTATGTGGCAACAATTTCTTAATGATTTTGGTTTGTAGATTGCTGTGGTGTGTTTTCTGAGAGACTGAATTCGGCTTTTCCACACTGTTCATCTTTTTTGTTCGTCGACGTTTCGAGTCTAGACCAAGACTCATCATCAAGACTAATTTACAGAGAAAAGAAAAGAAAAACGAGTGATAAATATGGGATAGGAGAGCTGAATGGCCTGCTTAGCCGACCAAATGATTATTTAATAATATTTACTCTATTTTAATTAATTCCTAAATTAATATCATATTATGCTTATTGAGTATATTACTGCCCTGACCTAATTATTGTTGTTTCTAATCTTGTTTTATGCTTATTATATTATGTTTTCTATTTACAATTCATTAAGCTTAATATTTAGTGTAGTTAATTTTTATATTACTAATAAGGTATATATTATTATTGATATAATAAGTTTATTTCTATTACTAATTTATTAATTGAAATTCAAATGTGATATTAGTTATATGTTATTTTATTTGATCGATTAAATTAATTATTAAGTTCTATTATGAATTAGATTCAAGTTATTTTAAGAGCTTGAGTAATGGTATTGATTTATTTATTCATTACTATTATTATTAATTAATTTTTGTTATTATTAATTAAAATTTATTTATTAGTTATTTTTTAACTTTTTATTTTTTCTAATGATATCATACCTAGCTTAATTCTTTATTAGAGAACAAAGGTTTTAGGATAATGTTCTATATGTCAATAAGGTTTTAATATTACTTATGCATGATTATAAATTAAAAATGGGTGAATAGTTATATATTGCTTTTTTGATTAATTTTAATTAATTATAAGCTATATAGGTTATAAAGTTTATTCTTATTTTTATTGCTAATTTATTAATTAAAGTTAAAATGGGAGATTGGTTTAATGCTATTTTATTTAATTGATTAAATTAATTTGTAAGTTTTACTTTTATTTCTATTTTAATTTAGTTTCCACATTTTATAAGAGCT